>JAVJGG010000085.1:42653362-42682934 GCA_035590195.1 Aviceda cuculoides
CAGAAATGCTTCCAATATTTTCTTTAAGATTCACTATTAAATCACTGTAATAGCCTAATTTCACATATTGCTTTAGGAATACCTCAGAAGATTAATGTAAAAAATGCAAAGAACAGAAAAGAAGGAAAACAGAAGGAAAAGTTACACTAAACTGGTACATCCAGGGACTGGAGTTGGACAGAAGTACTGCATGACACAGCTGTGCACCTTCAGGACTACCTGCAGCCACGACCTAGGAAAAAAGGCAGAGCCATGCAAACATCTGCACCTGACCCTAAAAAGTCCAAATTTCTCCCAGTTACTAGGAAGAATCATCTATTTCCTAGAGTTCCTACTTTCCAAACGAATTAGAAATCATTAGCAAGAAAGCTTGATCCCTTCATATTAATTCTGCTGTTGATGTGTTTAACCTTTTTTTCTCCAAAAGGAACACAGATAAAATTGCTGTAGTTACAGAATTATTTTGAATGACAGATAAATATACCTTCTTGAGTAGGCCAACATGCAAAATAAGCAAACACACAGACCAGGGAGGGAACAGGCATCCAGAAGCCTTTCCTCATATGAGGAGTCTTTTCTAAAAGCGATCTATTTCTCCAGTGGTATCTGGTAACCAAAAGCCTGTTACCTAGCAAACAGCGGCAGCACTTCAACAGGTAACAACAGCCCAGTGAGGTTCATCACCATGCTCCTGCTCCAAAGGCAGTTTTGATAATATAATTTAAAGCAAAATTATTTTAACAGGATAGACATAGCAATATTTGTCTGATTCTCTCTGCTGCAGATTCAGCGAACAGTAATACCAGCTGAAGCCCACTGATGTTTTAGACAGAATAACCACTTGTAGAAGGGTACATGAAGCAGGTGAGGATGAAAACGTCTTTACCCACTCTTTATCTGGGTAGGTATGCTTGCATTGCCTCAATCATCTCAAGATGTGAAAGAAGGAGCCTAGGTTATGTTTCCACCCATTTCCCTGGTGCAAATATCACAATTCATGTACTTCATGGAAAGCTGGAGCTAAATTTCATAGTAAGGTCCCAAATTCTCTTATCATGAGTTGTAACTAACAGGGACTGCTGCTGTTCCAAGTCAAATGAGACTTATGAGAGGAACCCTAGGTCATAATGCTATCTACAAATTGGGTAACTTATACAAAATAATTACACCATCATTCTCCTATAATTCACAGGAATTTAAATTGCAAAAATTGAGATTGATGAATAAAGTATGAACGCAGTCCTACAGAACAGCAGTCACTCTGTTAGTTATTTTGATACAAAACCCCACGCATTTTAAGCCGTCATTGAAATACCAATTTTCAGTGTGCTGCAGGACAGGGGATAACCCCTCAGTATAAAGAAGCCAACAGAGGTATTCAAAACCAGGTAAGGGACAACCAGAATTTTCATTATCTGAACAGAAGTAACAGCCTTCACAGCTCATCTACTTGTTGTGACAATTCAGTGGCAAAAAAATCCATCCATTGGCTCTAGCTGAGGTGCTTTGTATCTGTCCTTAAGCAGCACACTGCCTGAAAACGAAGGTGCCTGTGGATGAGGAGAGGAACCGGGCAGCCGTGCTCGAGCCAGGCTCTTGTAACTGCCCACAGCTACGCTCTTCACAGCAAGGACAAAGCTATGCACATAGGTCTGGCTCAGAAGAGCCGAGGGTTCACTTACGCCACGGTACCCTGCCTCCATCCCCGGCTGAACCGGCTCCTCACTCCCCTCAGCACCGGCGCCGCCAACCTGCATCGAACCTTCCAGAAAGGCGGCCGCGAGCACCAATCGCCAGGCGCCGCGGGAAGCCGGGCCAATCGGAGCCCGGTATCGTCGTGTCCTACCTCCCCCCGCCACAAGTGCTGCCGCCCGCCGGCGCTGAGGTGGGTCTCGGCTGGCGCACAGGCAGTTGCTTTGGAGCAGTTCTCTCGGTATTTATCTACAAAATGAAGTCCCACACCGCATACAAGTTTCTGACTTAATTAAAAATGCTATCAGAGAGCATGAAGTATTGCCAAGGACAAACCAGCTGTTTACCTGTGTGTCTGAATCGTGTGATACCCAATCAGAGCAAGCAAGCCCTGGCCAGTGTCGCACAAGGTGCTGTAACAGTGTAATCACAAAATCTATCACAATAAAGGTCATTAATCCACTTCAATTCGTAATACCATGTATATCTGGTAAAAATTTATTTGGATTTTCCTCTAGTTTTTAAAACTTCCCTTCTCTAGACTAGTAAATCTGACAAACCCAACTATGTCGGCTACATGTATTTACTCGGATATACTTACATTGGTAGATAGTTAACTTTCATTAATTACGCAAAAGTGATAACTTTTCCTCAAGCACAGGAAGTCTGCTCAGAGAGGGAAGAGGTTATCATGGCACTGATCTCACAATTAAATTATGCCACAGCAATTGCTCAGGTCAATTTTCTTGTGTAAACACAAATTACAGTCTAGCTGTCTTAAAGTACCAGGCATACACCTTGAATGGGAACCAACACTGCATACAAACTGCGGTATGCTGACAAATTGGTAAGAATATATTTAAGATTAAAGGAGGGGTTAGATTTCTGTAGCTATCTTCTGTTTCATAGGTAGGAATCTGCTTATAAATTGGTCTGTCTGTAGCAAAGAGGATGATGCAAAATGAGGATGAGTCCTGCCCCAGACTGAAAACTGCAGCCTTCTTCCACAAAGATAAAGGTTACAAGAGGAATAAACTGCAGCATTTTATAGTGGCAGTCTATTAATGTATTCTACTAATAAATATACAGAAAACTAGAGCGTGCACAATCTGGAAGTGGTAACTGCTCTTCACAAAACATGCAATTTCCATTTTTTTATTAGTCAGGTCTTCTCACACTTTTCCTCATTAGATCACCACAGGATCATTAACTTTATTGCTGCTAGCTTATCTTAATTGCACTAAAACAAATGTTTTGAATATCACGGACCGTTACAGTAACAACTTCCTCCAATCTCTATTTCCTTAATCTACTTACCCACAGTGACGTTCCAGAATTTCCTTTCAGTAGTTACTATGCTTGGACATCATTAGTGGCATCATGCCTAAAGGCTATCACAACAACCTGTATTGTCAATTGAAGCCCATTGTCTGTGATGTGAGATCTCAAAACAAAACACGGACATGCCTCAGCCTTTGATCAGTCTTGCCATAAAGAAATCTGAAGAAAACCTATTTACTGGGTATACAGATTGCATGGAGCATCAAGACATAGCTGTAAAATCAACCAGTGTGCTATATAACTGTAAATAACTTAGCTGTCATCTGTATTACTTCTAGCAGTAATTGCTTGGCCCAAAGATAAATATACATGAAAGTGTTGCAAAAGCTGTGTTAATACATAGGATCAGGGCTTAACTCAATAGAACCAATAATAAAACAGATGCATGCGTGTCTACAGAATCAGGCCCTTAAACACTGTGCTCTTTAAAGCTGGGACCATAATTGTTTGTACTTTTTGACATTAAACAAATAAACATAACAGCAATATGAACTTAAACCTCAAGCTGCAGAAAGTGTTTTCAGTTATTCTTCATTTTATGCTGACTTCAAAAGAGTCAAACTCTACTAACTTTGAAGGAATCACTCCTAGGTTCACCAGGAGGCAAGTGGCAGGACAGCTGATCTTACATGCGGGGACAGCCTTGATATTGAAAAGAAACTTGAAAATAGCACAGTCACTTTTTAGTGCCTGACTTTTGGGGGGAATAATTAACCAACATAGTAGGGAATCTTCTTTTTCTGTTACCTAGCATAGTTGTTTGCTTCTAGCCTAGTTTTCTATAAATATTGTTAGCAGTCTAATAACCTAATGTGCCTTATGGATTAAAAAACAACACCAATTTAGAGTTATCCCTGATGAACTTTGTAGACATTTGTACTTAAACCCACACACACTTCTTTTTGCTAACCACTGGAAGTTTCTGGTAGCTACTTCCCCTTCCTGTCTACCATTGGTATTTTTATCTGAAAAAAAAAAAAAAATTAAAATCACAGTTTTTCAAAAGGTAAAACAAATGTATCATGAATTAAATTTAATGATCGAGCTTTTGCTTCCATTTTAATCCCCTGTCACTTTAACTGAAGCTCTGTTAGAATGTACACAGTACAAAATTTAAGCTTTTGGTGGGTACCTTTTTGCATTCTTCCTTCCTACCTATCTCAGGAACTTGCAGCACAGCTACATACACCACCTCATGCTTATGGCTGAATTCTACAAAGATGTTAGAACAGCTTTCTCTATACTTATCATTACCAGTGACATTAATATCAGTGATCCAAATATTTTAAATATTAGCATAGACTCGTGCAGGGTTGGTGTGCATAAAAAATTTGTGCAGAACAAGCCTGAGAACAAATCACCTTCCTCCTAACTTCGTCTCATTCAACGCACAGTTAAACAGGTAACTTCAACAAAGCAAAAGCTCTTAAATGCATTTTCAGAATCCTGTTCTCTATGCTTTTAGGATATCTACTGGGGGGGGGGGGAGTGGGGAAGGGAGTAAAATGAAACTGAAAAATCTTGAGAATCCTTTCTCCACTTAATATGAAATAAAATTAAGGAAATACAATTTTTTAATGCATTTCTGTTAGGCTTTTGTGTCTCACTCGGTTGCTGGAGCAATTGCACACTGCCCTGCTATGTGTTTCTGTGCCTCCCACATTTCTGCACTTCCTTGAATTGACTTCTCTTTGTTTTACTTCTTGCTCAGATCCCTGAAGGATCCAGATTTATATCGTAATCTTCTTTTCTCCTTCCTTCTTCAAATTACTCGTTCTCCATTCAGCTGCGACCCCAAATCCCATTGCTCCTCAGGCTGACCCCCAGCCCACTACTTTGTCTTTGCTCATCTCCTGCACTCCCACCCTTGCTGACTCTCGGTTAACACCCGCTGTCCTTTTCCTGACCTGAGCTTGTAACCTCTTAATCAGCTATGACTCCACTTTCTCCATTTCTTTTTACAACCAGGCATTAGCTAATTCTTTACTCATTCTTTAACATCCTTATTCCTTAACCACCCTTATTCTTTAACATCATCTCTCAAAAATTTTTCCTCCTAAACTTTATTGCCAAAATGATCCACACTGCGTTAATTTTTTGCCTTATTCCCTGCAACTCTCTTCCTGCGTAAATCTTGGCCACACCATCTCTCTTCTTTCAGTGCATCCAAGCGCAGCTGCAAAATTATTTTGGTTTTGTGCCCTTCTCTGTTGTGGCTTCTCTACTTCCTCCAAAGAACCAGCAAGATTCTGTCTGCTGATTATGCCTTACCTTTTCTTTCCTGACTTGCAAAGTACTGCAAAAAAAAGTAATAAAAAAGGAGATTTAATAACACATGCATGCATACACACTCTCAAAATCCATACTCTTATCAAGTGTGGTTGCTCATAGGCAGGAATGACAACCGTCCTCATGTGATACCTATGTTCCTGTTCTGTATCTTCCAGCATAGGTGTGGGGAGAAAATATTTAGAGGCAAAGAAAACTCCACAATAAACACTTTTAGTTTCATCAGAAAAACAGGAAAAAAAGCTTCCATTTCTATAAAATGAATGTTTTGCTGTTTTAATCTTTTTTTATTAAATTCAGCTTGGTCTCTGAAAGAAAATATCAAAATGCATAATTGAAACCCACTGAAATGAAATGTTAGTTTTTGAAAATACTTCTCGGCCAAACTCTTTAGTTAATTCAACTTAATCCAAACCCAACTTTTTTGTTGAACAAACTGTTCACATAAAATAATCTATCCAGAGTCAGATTCTCCAAGGACGTTTTACATGATTTTTGCCTTGAATAGACTCACACTAAAAGGCATGGGAGTCAGGCACAGATGAAAGTACAGTCGATTCTCATCTTGAGGTATGCACATTTCATTTGAAATGGCAAACAGACTGGAGAAAAAAGAGGTACAGTGCTTGGGTCTCTCTACTGCTGAGCTGTTACCATCAGCTATACTAACCACTTAATATATATTCGATCAAGGGAAACAACTGTAGCAGATCCTGTCATGGTACTTCCCAAGGAATTGTTGATTTTAAACTAACTCACAGTTCCTCTTCCACTCTTCATGGTGTTTAACATATATTATTAGATCAGCTGCCTTCCTGAGTTTGTTTATCGGTCAGTGAAGGCATTCAGTTATTGCATCCTCTGTGTTCCAGGGCATCCTTAGGCGCTGGCAGAGCACAAATCCAGCCGGAGGGCAGACTGCCTGCCCCGCAGGGAAGGGGGTTCAGCATGCTGCGGCGCCGGCTGGTTCCCCTTCTTACCCACACAGCCTCTGCTGCCCTCCTTCAACCCCACGGAATGCCCTGAAAGGAGACAAAGAATGGAAAAGGAAGAATTAGCCAGGGCAATTGCTTGAGAATCAGTCGGAGGCTGAACGTGTAGGCCAGCAGGCTGATTCAGTATGTCCATAGCTAAAATCTTTGGCTATCGCCTAGCTGTCTTCACTAGCAATTTTAGTAGAATGAAGCTGTCTGGAGTAGGCTTTTATACACCAAAATAATTTTTAGGAATTTTGTCCTTTATTTCAACCATATTTAGCCTTCCAAATATTCTACATCAGTCCTTCATCAAGTTTCATCTTCAGCCCTTTCTGAGATGTTTAGAGTAGCATGACAGTCTGCCTAAGTTTAATATAACACCTAATAAACCTTATGCATAAAACAAATGCCTTTATTCTGTTCTTGACTTAAACATGGTTTTAGTCTACTACGCATTCTTCCCAGCCATCTTTATTTTTGCCATAACCATAGGTATGAATAGCATTTCATGCATTTCAGGCATTTCTTCCAGGACAGCAATGTTCTAACAATTTACAGTAGCTGAGGTGTTCTCTATTGCCTGAAATGCTATTTTGTTTTTACAAGTCTGAGACATTTCTACAGGCCAAAGAAGATTTATGTTGTTGTCCCTTATTAAAGCTCTGTGCAACTCTCAGTATTATCTCTAGCAACACAAAGGGTTCCCAACATTATTTTATTACATCCCTGTATTACGTCTATTAAAACTAGGCCTGTGTAACATTAACTTTCTTTTTAATTTATAGTCCCAGTTGCTAGTAAATCCTGCCTTATGAGCACTAGAATTATAAATGCTTTCACTTCTTAATTATACCAGTCTCAAATAGAAAAATAAAATATTTTGACCCCTGAAGATCTGTGTAAAATATGTTTTTGCCTACTGTTTGTTTTGCAAGGCAAGACTACC
The DNA here is from genome assembly GCA_035590195.1 of Aviceda cuculoides. Classification (NCBI taxonomy): domain Eukaryota; kingdom Metazoa; phylum Chordata; class Aves; order Accipitriformes; family Accipitridae; genus Aviceda; species Aviceda cuculoides. The sequence continues at coordinate 42,660,608 of JAVJGG010000085.1, forward strand.
TTAGTGATTCTTCCATGAAAGTTTCAAGAGGCAAAGAAAATAATTTTGCTGATATGCTTAATCAGTACTGATATGACTTTAAACACATATGCATTTACTACTACACCTGGAAATGGCGTAGTAGTCCTTGAATGTTGTTTCATACAAGAGTAATTTTTCAGGCTGAGGATACACAGATGAAAATTTTAATTTTTATCACTTGTAACAAGTAATGACCAGTAGAAGAATGTGCATGGTGCTCCATGTCCTGCTACCAGTGCTCAAATCATGAGTCCATATTTTCACAGCCTGGACCCATCTGCTGCAGTTGATTCACAAACTCATTTGACAGTCATACCACTGAAGTCAGGAGAAAGGCTGCAAAGCATGAAGGATCACCAGCTCATGTACGTGTTGAAAAGCAGTATTCAGTGATGGAATATAAGAAAAATACATCCCCCTTAACTCGGGTAGGTATCACTTAAGAGAAGGACTAATAGAATAGAATAGAATAGAATAGAATAGAATAGAATAGAAGTATTTCAGTCAGAAGGAACCTACAATGATCATCTAGTCCACGTCAGGGATGACCAAAAGTTAAAGTGCGCTTCTAAGGGCATTGTCGAAATGCCTCTTAAGCACTGACAGGCTTTGGGCATCAACCACCTCTCGAGGAAGCCTGTCCCAGTGTTTGACCTCCCTCTCAGTAAAGAAATGCTTCCTAATGTCAGGTCTAAAAAAGCAATCATGTTTACCAGCCGCTCCACAGTCTCTCAGTGTTCTCACAGGCAGGTGGGTGACTGGCAAGCGAGATGCCAGCTGAATTCTCAAATCCATTTGTCCAGGCTCTTGATGCAGCATATGCTAAGCAGAGAGCTCTGACTCCAACGCATCTTTAAAATAAATAAATAAATAAATAAATAAATAAATATTTTTCTCGCTCTTCTTTAAACCCATGGTCAGCCATCCGAGACAAGGGCTGAGGCTATGCCAGTGTCCCATGCTAAAATCACAATAACGATTTACAAGGACAAGTGCTGACGTCTCGCAAGATGTGGGGGTTAGGTTGGTTGGTTTGTGTGTTTGTTTTACGGCAGGTCACCCTCAGCTTCTTAATCTTTATGCAGCATTTCACTACATGCAACCTTCGGTTCCAGACAGTCATCACCATGAAAAAAGTCCTGGGAGATGCAGTTCCTGGTTTTAGCCACCGGAATTTAGAATCATAGAAAAGTCAAGGTCAGAAGGGACCTCTGCACATCATCTGCCCCAACCTTCACTTGCACACGTGCATCTAAACTGATTTTGGCAGAAGTCCGGCTTTGGAGAAAGTGTGGATTCAATACTCTTCTAAGCCAACAATTTTGAGCTGCTAAGAATGATGTTTTATTTAAATAATCTGATTTGCAATTCATTCCCAATATATTTTCTCTGCTTTGTACATTGTTTTATCTGTGACTACGAAGTTCTTTAGTTTCAAGAAACTTCTATATTTCTTAAACTATTCTTAGTCCTAAATAATTTTAAACTTAATTTGAACCATGACCAGTATTTCATGGTGAATTACACATAAATCAACTATACATGTCATCATAAAAGAAATTTAAGACTTTTTGTTCATACTGATTTTCTTTATGGCTGAAGAAAGCACAGTCATAAACCAAAGTTTCATTCAACAAGCATTACTTCCAGTAATATTAAAATTAGTTACAATAATATTTACAATAAACTTGATAGAATTTTCCTTTACATGTAAATGAACAAGAGCTCCAGAAGCAACCACAACTTACGTAAAACCCCTGTCTCTTACACACTTACTTAAGGATTGTTTATATGATAAAGAGCCATAACAATTAGAATCTTTCTCAGTAGGATTTTAAGTCAACACCATTTAAATTAAATGATACTACAAAAAAAAAAAAATTCACCACAATTTTGTCCTAATTATAATTCAAAATTTTTATGACAGGAATAGAAATTTTAGCTTTATGAGAATCAGTAATAGAAACTTTCTTCTTTGGAATGATTTTTAATAACCTATGAATTGTAAAAAAAAAAGTGACTACAGTTCTGAGACTTCACAGGAAGTGTAAGGTATTTTAGATAAGTCTAATGCTGCTTAAACACCACTGTCTCAATGGGGAAAAAAAGCTTGTTTCATTTCAAATGTTGGAAATGGCCTACTAGAAATATTGGGGCTTAATTTTTTTTATTCCAAACATACAAAATCTCTATTAAAATGCTCTTTAACAAAAAATACATTTTAATTTGAAAATGAGAAGTGCTAAAAATATTTTCATTTTTAATATAATAAAAGGGATAATAAGTTTTCTTAAACTGTTATTTCTAATAAAAATAGCCCTCTGTATATGCATTATTCTCCTGTGTTGCTCTCTGACAGATCCTTGTTACACTGAAGCAGGAATTTGAATAAAGGAAGATGTGCTTTGTTATACAGTGAGCTAGAATATTAGTAAACTAGTACATCCCTCTGCCTTATATACCCATTTTTTATTAAGATATGCTTGGTTTTTATTAAGTTGAAAGTGAAAGATTTTTCCATAAAGCTTTAAGCATAGTAAACCAACCTCACTGGGCTTTTTTTTGGCATTCATAGTGCATTTTGAAACAGCATTATTGCCTAGAGACTTTTATAACCTTTAAAACATTTTAGAAACAATTAAACATGCCTTTCTTAAAATAAAATCTTTCTTGCTACATTCAGCTGCAAGACTGCTGAGGTCTCAATTTTCAACACCACAACTTTTGCTTTGAGCAATAATTAAAACTAAAAAAAAAAAAAAAAAGCAGCCTGTGCTTGCTGATTGCTGCTTTCTACCTCATTTGTTCCCCTTTTGTTCTTCCAATTGTTTAAGGTTATTTTACAGGCAACTGAAGGCAGTTGAGCTGTAGCAGCACAGTACGGTCCATTAATGTCACTGCAGAGATGTCACAAAAAGAAACTTGCGTAGGAGTGGATGTACGAGCATGCCTACCTGTGTCCCTCCCTGGCACTGCAACCACATCTACATATGGTAATGCTACAAAAGCAAAATCTAAAAAGCATTCTTTTAAATTAGACACATATCCAAAGTAAGATTCAGTCTACTGCCAGGCTTTAAAATATTAGTCATGAAAATCATCAAGGCTAATCTGCCAAGAGGTTAATTTTCTGACATTTTGTCCTGTCACACCACCACGCCTCCTGAATATCCTCTGAAGCCATCATATTTTACCTCTGGAGGTAACGTGCAAGGTTCAGGTGATGAAAAGCTTAACGCGTATTTCGTGAAGTGTTTTGTCACGAAATACTTGACAAAATTAAAGTTCAGTTATAAACATTCATCTAGGCTGGATCAAAGGTCATTACTTCCTTCAGGCAAAACAAAGTGTTAAAACCCTGGTTCTACAGAAATCAACAGGAGCAATTTTGTTATTGATTTCACAGGAGCTAGGATTTTACAGTAAGTAGTTTGGTATATGGGCCTCTCCCACCAAATTCACAAAAATACACACCTCCCCCCCCCCCCCCCTATCCCTTCCCTTGTCTTTTGCTCTCATCAGCGCAGCCAGGACAGTGCTGCTCCTGTGACACCACAGAAGGCTGCCAGCTCTGCTCCCCAGAAATTTCTGCTTCTTCAGCTTGGCTACATCTGATTAAACCCGTTTGGGTCTAGCCCTTCTCCCACGGAAGTCCACGGCAGATCTCGCGAAGGGCCGTGACCGCAGAAGGAAGCTCCTCGCTGCACCGGGAGATCCCACTCGCTCATCCCGGCCCAGCATGGACCTGCTCGGTGACAGCCATGCCCTAGGGACCCCCTCTGCCTCAGGCTAAAGGGGTGCACGTCAAATTGATGCAGAGATGGTTTGTGTTAAGCAGGCATGGAAGGCAAGCTGAAAATGCCAGACTATTTTCCATAGATTTGAGAGGTTGCAAAGGATTTAAATGCATTTTCAATAAAACATATTTATAATTAAAACATGATACTTGATGAGCACATATTTGCTATTTAACTTACTTTATTTAACTTACGCTGCATGCAACTTTAAAAAGTAGTCCAACTACTCTGGAAACATCTCCACTCACCGCTCAAGAATTTGATATGTTGCCATAAATCCATCAAGGTATTTCTTCACGCATGTTGCAGGGAGAAGATGAGAACCAGACCCCAGAGCTGCCCTCACCGCTTCCTCGTGTCCTGGCGTTGTGCAGGAACGTGGGCAGGTCACTTCACCCATGACTAAGTGATGTCTTTGCAGGACAAGGCACTCAACACCTGCAGGATCTTAACAGCGTGCTGTCTGGTCTATAGCATTCTCTATGCCATTATCACTTCTGATAATCAGAGGCTTTGGATTTACCTACTGACATAACATTGTAGACATTTGATACAACCTTGATCAAGCTTTAAGTACCACCGAGCATTCTCAGTTGCTGTGGAGAGGCTTGTGGAGAGCTAAATGGGGTTTCTTTGTAACAGGTCTCAGCAAGATGAGAAGGCGGTGCTGGCTTTTCACCTCCAAACTGAGCTAAAACAGGGAGAAATCACAGATTCAGGTTTAGTGGTTCTGGTCCTTCCCTTGAGGTTCAGTGGGGACTATAAATATGAGGGATGTGCTATAGAGGCAGTAGACAAAAATGTTTATTTAAAAGGTTTCTTTATTAGGGGTACAGGCTCCGAATGCCTCAGAATACCTGGTTCTATCTTGGCTTTTCAAACTCTGTGTATTGAACTGTCACTTGCACAACTGGTGGATAATGCAGTGTTGAATTCAGGAGCAGCTTAACAAAAAGGCTGTTAACACACGGACTGAGGCACAGCCACTTCTACTTCTGACCTTCAGCTTCTTTTTCCTTCAAATTTTGCCTTCAAATCCCAGATGACCCAGGCAGCAGAATGCGTGAAAATTTCTGCAGGATCTGAGGGTGCTGTGCAAACACGTGCACAGACACAAGCCATGGCCACGGTGTCTTGTCCTGCCTTGGGAAAGAGCAGACTGTCAGCCAGCAGTAAAATCTCAGAGATAAATACTACTAATTCCATTCTATAGGTTTTAGTGGTGAGGTGGAATTTCCATTTAGGAACAAAAACCTATTGGAAATCGCCTAAATGTGCCATTAGTCAGCTTGGTTCACCTTCCAGGGAAACCCCGGCACAGGGAGAGATTTGGCATGTGCTTCTCCAGCCGCGAGGAGGAGCAAGGTGTCAGCATGGAGCTGGACCCAGAGCCATGGGAATGCTCATGGATGCAGTGCCATCCCCACCGTCAGAAGCACTTGACACCCACCCTTTTCATGGCCTGTGCAAGTGACACAAACCCATTTAGTGAATTGTTCGGTACCTAATTGCTGAAGGCAGTTTAGGCAAAGTCCTCCTATTGAAACTTGTAAGAATGGGGCGTAGATCAGCTTAAAATGATCTGGTTGATCGAGGCACAAGAATCAGTGACACAAGTACAATAAACAGACACTAAGGACTTCAAGATTAGGTCACTGAGGTCTGTACAACCTCCAAAACATAGCAAATATTTCCATTTCATTAGGCATTTAGTATTTTTAATGTCTTGTCAGATTGGGTCCTGAGCTGACACACAGCCTAATGATAAGGGATTAAAATTTATATATTTTAAAAAGTGTTTTCCATTTACATGACTAAAAGCAACCTTGCAATCTCCTTAGGGGAACTCTCTAAGGATTAAGAAAATGAAGTTATTAAAACTGCCAAAACCTAGACATTTTCAAAACAACATCATGAGGTGGATTCCATAGATACACATGGTGGAGAACTTTAATCCTCTGCTGTCATTCTTTTAAAAAGGATCAGCTTTCTCTGCAAGGCCCAATGCTTCATACTGATGGCCTTGAAGTTCCCTAGCCAGATTCCTACCTCGCAATGCAGTGATGGTGTGGATACTCCTCCCGGTTCCCCAGGGCTCCCAGACCTTGGATTGAGGTCCTTAACCTCTGGGTATTGTGTCCAACATCCCATTATAAAAAAACACTGTTGTAAAGAATAGTATCAGAAGATGAGGTAATGTTATTTACTGTGTCCGGAAGGAAGGTTTTCCTGTTTGTGTCTGAAGTAACTGGAAACATCACCATATGCGTATGGAAAACCGATGTCGGGCACGTGGATTGCTCAGTAGCAATTTACAGCACTTGTGGTCTGCTGGAGCTGGCGGCTTGCGGGGTCTGCTCGGGGCTGGGCTGGGTGTGAGACGGAGGGTGAGGGCAGGCTTTCAGCCCTCCAACGCGGCCAACGGACTGCGCAGCCAAGAGCAGGGGACAGCGAGGGAAGGCTGAGCTAGGCAGGAGCCCAGGAGTTAAAGAAGTTGAAGGAAGAATTAGCAGTAACAGAAGAGTTGGCTGGACATTTATCCTTTCTTTTCAATGTAAAAATAGCAAACCATGGGAAGAAATCACGGTATTTACTAAAGCAGGGATGCAATAGTTCCATAAACGGAGGAGAAAACATAGCCAACCAATGCAGCAGCTGTGGGACTTGCATTAGCCATGAAAGGATACGTAACAGAAGTTGTTTCTGTGTGAAATGAGCTCTGACAGAGCTTACAGGAGAGAAAATCAGAGGATTAAAAATGCGTCTAGAAAATAAATGATAGAAGAATTAAGATGTGACAGAGGAGTAGATGAAGATGCTGTACAGAAAACTCAGGAACTGCAGGTGAATGCTGAGGAGTCATCTATAGAAACATAATCACAAGGAAAAAGTAGTATTAATCCTGATCATGAGCAGATTGGGCATTTAAATGAAAAGTTACGTTAAAACAAATAAGCAAACACATGCCTGTAATTAAATATTTCATACGGTAAAATTTGTGAGAAGTTAAAGGGAGTAGTGAGTGAACTCAGCAGGTAAGGGAGTTACACATGGAAGAAACTCCACATTTTTTATATTCTAGTCTAAGATGCAAAAAATACTTTCTAACTTTCTTTAACTTTCTTCCAAAAAGGTGAGCTTGGGGAGGGGAGAGCTGCTGAAGAGGGCTCCAGAGCCCAACTGACTGACCAAGGGGCCAGCACGAAGACATATTTAGGAGAAAGGAGAGAGCTATGAAGAATAATAGTATAAGAGCTGGAGGTATTGCGAAGCAAAAGGATACTCTGGCAATGCCAAAAACCAAGCAGAGTTACACTTGCAAAGAACAAAACAGTAGAAGGTTCTTAAGTTTAACAAATATTAGAAGAAAGAACGAAAGGCAGCCACGGTGCTGGGTGGATGGAAGAGAAATTACAGGATATCACAATTTGTCTCAAAACTGACAGCAATCACTCAAAGAGGTTCTCATCCTGAACATGGGAACAAAGGCAACAAAAATCATCACATTTAGGCTAGAAGTAAAGGTCCAAGAGGGCACACCTCCTCTTCAGAGTGCCAGCAGAATTGACATGTAAAATAGCAGGTCTTGGACAAAGTGTTTCATGTTTGTTTTGTTAAACTTTTTTTTTTTTTCCTGGACGCTTGGGGTGAAGGCGATACTGTGAATTATGGCTACGGAAGGAAAAGACCTGAGGGCAGCGTTCAGTCCCAGCATGATGGCTGAACACCAGCAGGTGCTCGTGGTAGAGAGAGAAATGTGAGTGACGTGGGGCAAGACAGAAGGAAAGCATCGCTGGGAGCACAGTGTACCGCGCTTACAGCTGTTCCTTGGAAAGCAGGATTCAAACGGGAACAGATCTACAGAGAAGTGACTAGGGTGACCGTCAGAACCGAGAGCCTGGTTAGCCCCGTAAAGTAAGGTGAAAAACTACAGAGAACACGGCTGCCATTTCGGAAAAGCCCGCGAGTGACGGTGCAGGGGATATCTGCTGGGGCTGGAGGCAGCGCCGAGCCAGGACGGACGGGCAGGACGTCTGCCTTCTGCCTCGAGACCCTCCTGGCTGCTAAACCTGTCTCTGTGTTGTAGGACGCAGCTCTGGAAGTCAGCAGCATTCGTGGCAGGACCCAGACTGATTCTGGAGAGCAGCCTCACTGGTCTATAGAGGAGGGTTATACACAGCCGCAGAGAGGGGCTCAGCAACCAAACCAGCGATTTTCCCACCGAGGGGGGGCTGTGTGAGAGCACCTGGCCAAACAGCTCTGCTTCACGAATATTACTGTCATAATAACTTTCTTATAAAAACAGATGACTATTGACTGTGGTTCCTGGGTCGCAGGTGATCTCGGAGTAATCTTTAGTCACCAGACTCTCTCACTTTTCCAGCATCAGTATGGACGAATCTCAGCTGTAGGGGTGTTTTACATGCAATGCCCGAGAGATTTCAAATGGGGCATCCATGGAGTAATGGATATAATACACGGACAAGAAATCCGTTTTCTTGGAGATACTGGGAGACACTAGAATAGACTAAGTCTTTTCAGGAAAGTTATTTTCTGTCTAGGGAACTGATTATAATCAAGCTGTACAATACAAATTATCCTACCACATTGAAACATCAAGCTGCCATTCTTTTCAGTGGCTTGCAGCAGATTTCCATCTTTGTGTGCGTACACAATGCATAACTAACAGGCTGTCCTACCACACACAAAACACAATTTTGACTGTAAACCAGTAAAGAACTGGTTGCTTATTTAACATCCTGTATTTTATCTAATACCAGAGAGGTAGCTTTCAATGAAATACTCTTTACATAAACCTGGAAAATTCATCTTTCAGCTATGTTTTCTTCAACAAAATTCATTACTATGGTACTGGGACCTGATCTTGCTGTAGCCAGCAACAAATTTCCCATTTGTTTCTTGCTGTCGCATGAGTATACTGAGGGTGCATTCATTTTATTTCCACCAGCAGAAAGATGTCTGTTTTATATAACATTAAAAATAAGGCTGCCAGAAAGCATGCTGATTAGAGAAGGCAAGGATAAACAGCAGCCATCAGATCCAAACTAGGGCCACAGAAACGAGGACTCATGTTTTCTTTCTCTCCCCTGTTGCTGCCTGGCTGCCAGCAACTTCGGAAGCGAATGTGGGCACTGTGAACATCACGTCTGCTCTGAGAGCAACTACTGCGACTACAGCTAAAACCTGGCAAAATATGCTGCGCCGTACAAAATGCTGTGTTAAGACCAAAGCAGGTTTCCGTGTGGCTTTACAGACTCCGCAGCCACACACGAGAAGACGGTGATTTGTTTGAGAAGTGGATGACACAGCAAAAAAGTAAGAAATCAACATTTCCCCCCCATCCCCAGTTCGTTGTTATCCGGTATAGCTGTACACTTCAAGGAGAATCAGGGCAGTGAAATGCAATAGCAAATGTCTCTGTTGTTTTATGTGTATTTCTAGAATTGTTCTGCAAAGGCAGAATTCCCTGTGTTGGTCTGGTAAGATCCGTAAGTACAATTGTCACAGGTTGTCAGTTCTCCAGGACTTTTTCAGAGTACTGTCACATTTATGAGATTCCTGACTAATATGACTGGAAATAAAAGACAGAAAGGATATTTCAAGGGACACAGCTTTCCCCAATTCTGCTTCCATTAACTTTGATGAGGAGAACTTTGAAAACCCTACACCCAGTGTAAAAGCACCTGAGAATGCCATCAAAACTGCTCCGGTCACCCTTGGTTCTTATAGAACATTTGAGGTCTGCCTGTTAAAAGAACAAACTGAGATCTAAAAAAAAAATAAAATGGGGGGATGACCCTGCAGACACTCAAATTGCGATAGGTAGGTAACCTCAGGTTAAAACCAAAACTGAATAGCAACCAAGGCACATTTTTCGATTAAGTATGGATGGAGATCTACAGCTTTATTCTGGCTTGATAGCTAATTACATTCTCCAAACAGTCTAATAAAACAAAACATGCAGCCAAATGGGGTCTCTAATTAGCAAGCAGTCATTGGCTTCCTATGCTCCCTTGAACAAAAACAAAAACCAAAATCCAGCAATGCTGCCCTGCAACACTGGAGCAAAGAGGAAAATGGTATTGAATTGTAAAGCTATTTTACCCGGTTTTCTACATTAAAAAAAAAATGAAATAAAAATTAGAAATGCATATGTCCTTCCTATCTTCAGAGAGCAGCTGGCATCCTAGCACTTCAGGTGCCACATTGCATGATGTGAAATGACATGAAACCAATTTATGTCATCTAAATGACTTACCATTGACAGTGTATATCAGCAAGCATGTATTTATAGCTGGGACAAGCACATTCAGATTAATTAGCAGTTTTCCCCAAATGAAAAAGCAGCAGCATTTCAGACAGACCATGTTATTTGTGAACTTCTGGGAAGATGTATTTTCGCAGGAGTATAACAGGAACAAAAGATCTACTTAAAAGAAAAGGTATTGAGAGGACCTACATAAAGAGTTCGAATCTTCAGAGGAAGTTTCAAGGATACAAAATGCATCTCTCATTTTCAAATGTACTGGGAAATGATCCAGCTCACCCAACTCCTAACAAATATTTATGATGCTGTTAAAGATGAAGTTTTTTTGAAAATAAGCAACACAAAAGTAAGTATTTCAGAGAAAGGAACCGTGCTTCAACAAAAATTAGTATTATTGTTAGTATTTCTTAGTTTTAGCCTTTTAACCCACAATAGCGGCACTACATTTCCCACCTTTCTTCTTGGTTCAGCTAATGACATGTCATGAAGATCTTTTGTAGAATAATTTTGAGCTATTTATTAACTCTCTGAATCAACAAACTGCAGTCAAATTGATATCAAAGACCTGACAGACAGTCTCATACATAAGTACACCTTTCATAGGCACGTCTCAAGCTTATGAAAGAAGCTGACAAATAAAGCTCGAGGGGGGGGGAGTGCTTCAACCAAAACGAACCACAGATCTAATTGTAAGGAATATGAGGTGACAGATGGTATTCTTCCTATTCTAGTATTAGTTTTAATTTGTCAAAAATTATGAAAAATTAGAAGTGCTACAAGCCAAGCAAACCGGTCTCATTTAAAATAAAAAAAAATTCAAACATTAAATTAGATGTGTCAAAATGCATTTGTTCCTTTTTAAAAACTGTATACTGTTTCTTCTCCCCAAATCAGCTTGGAGAAATAAATGTAAATTCAAGGAAGGTCTCAGTGTCGGCAGATAGGCTTTTTTCTTCTCCCCATCAATCTTCCTCCACAAAAAATATTTCCATAAATATCACCCGACCTCTGTGATGAGTTTGCAGTATGGCAGCTCGGTTCTCTGCCCCAGCTCCTCCCCGGGAGGACAGCAACACAAAAAGCTGGGAACTCTGTTCACAGGCTGCCTTCACCGGCCGGTGCAGGGGGCCGACTGGGGACACGCTGAGCACACGGCAAGCTCTCCTGCCCGTGGAATTTAGGCTGAAAATAAGATGCAAATTAAAGGAGCCTGCCCTGCAGACAACTCCTCTCCTTTACCGGTGCTGGCAGCACCAGCATTAAATCCACGCCATTTCCACACTGAAATTGATACGCAGGGTCAACTATTTGCGAATACATCCGGATTGCAGCTCACCGTCACTGTGCGTGTCACACACGGGGGGACACAGCTCATGCAGCTGTTTCGAGCAGTTCAACCCCAACAAAACCAACGCAACATCGCAACGTAAGCTTCTTTCTGGCCTGAGAACCACCATCTTGATTCATTTAAGGAGCTCTACCTATACAGAACAGATCAAAACCACAGCTGTAACTGAAGAGGAGTGCATTTAAAACTGCCCCATTCCCGGGTACAGAACTGCAGAAGCCGGATAGCCGAGCTGCTGGAATTTAAGTGACTCGCATATTTTCAGAGCTGTAACCTAAATTATTTCTCCAAACTCCCCTGTTCATTATTGCCTTTCTGCGCTCGTTACTTGCATTGCTTGGTAATTATAGGCCGTGTATCATTACTAGAATTCATCAGCACAGATTTGACTCTGCCTGTATCAGGTCATAACACCACAGCATTTATTAACCCTTCTGTCCCTGTCCCCAGGCTGGCTTGGTGGATCTCCAGCCATTACTCGTCTTTAGTCAATATACATAAAACTGAATTGCCTGCCTCATTTATTTCCCTCTTTGCCAGCTTTATTAAAACAGTTCGTAGAATAATAAAAAAGGGACTACAGATTGTGTATTCTCCTATTTAACACATAATGCCTGCTTTTATTTTTGAATCAGGGAGATGATAAATCACAATCCTGATTCTTAGAAAATGCTTCCAAGAAATAAATGTGAAGAAGTCTTTCTAAATTATCCCTTTCCTTGCTTTCTGTTTCATCAGTAGAAAAAGATTTCCTTCTCAGAACAGAAATTAAAGACTCTTAGTTTCAAGAATTTTTTTTAACTATAAATTTGTTGTAGTACAGATGAATGCCAAGCAATCAACTCACATCTAGGAACTGCAGTTTTCTTCTGAACTCATCCTCACCAGGGAGCCGGCATGTGGGTTGCTGAACCATTGTACCTACAACATCTTGGCTTCACACAGGAGCTTTTCCAAAAAATGTCAGCGTTTGAGCTCTTTCACCTCTGCATAATATGAGTATTTCGTAGTATTTAACCAAAATGCCAAAAAATAAGAAATGGAAACAAATCGACAGAATCCTTCTCTTGTGCGATTAGGCTGGAGTTCACGTTGCTGGAAAGAGGGACCTAGTGTTTTTAACTGAAGAGAACTGAGTTTGTATTGATGGTCCTTCATCTTGAATCATTACACCCATGATGGAAAGCTGCACACATCTCAAATTGAAATATTACTCGGCTGGTTAAAAACCCATGAACAAATAGAAATGTAACTGGAAGTTAGTTAAAATTACTAGGTTTAAGATTGAAAACGACCTATTGTGTAAAGACAAATCAAACATCGTGACAGCCTGACTAGCTTCTAAACAGGACTTTGTGGTTCAGCTGCTTCACAGTTTGCATTGTGAAGAAGATCATCAGTATCAGTTAATCTGTGTTTACATCAGGCAACCTGCTTGCATCCTTATAACCAGAATGCCTGAGGGGAGGAAAGGAGAGGGGCTATAAATGCCAGGTGGATTTAAATACAAAACTCTTTCTTCCGTTCATGCCCAGTGAAAACCAGAAATTATGGAAGTTAGAAAAACTCCCACCTGTATCAACAGAGGCAAATTCTTTTTCTGTTTCTGTATAAAACATAGTGATGCAAAGAATACATTCGCAGACTTCCCAGGAGTGGGGGCTGTCCGTCTAATTAGAGAAAGTGCAGATGGTGCTTGGCCTTTAATAAAAAGATTTTTCATTCACTAGGAAGAGAGCTGTAGGTTGTGTAACAGCAAGAATGAGGCAATATAATGATTTGGGCAATGCAAAATGTATCTTCTATTTATATCATCTTGTGGATTTGGGAAATACCTTTGCACAATATATAAAAATCAGTGTGTAAAACACTGATCTTGAAGATTTTTTCTGTTAAAGCTGAGTGTAAGAAGGATCCCGACATAGATATAACCTGCTCACCTGCAACTGCAGATGAAGATAAATCCCGACCGAACAGCCTATTGAACACAGGGTGAGTACTTTAAGCTTTGTAAGACCATGTGTATAAAGTTTTGCCATGGTTTCATGCTGATGTGTACTTCAAAGAGCCAGGAGCATCATCATAAATCCCTCGTCTCATTTTCAGTAACAGCTTTCAAAGTCTTCACTCAGGTTGAGAACAATACAAACACAACATACAAATACAAATACAACATACAGCCTACATAAAGGGTAAAGGCTGCTGGAGAAATCTGCACTCCATCCTTGCACTTGGAGAGTACTTTTGCATTAGATGGCAGTGGGGTCTGGAAAATAATTGCCCAGTCCTGGTTGGTGGGCATTTGATCATTTTCTGCTTGGAAAGACGAGTAAAAAATGCTCTCTTCTGACATTCAATTAGGAGAGCTATTTGGTGTCAAAGTGCTGAGGGAATTTTGTGGGGCCAGTTACTGCTTCTTTATGCATAATTCTGAATTTGCTGCTCTAATGAGCCCTTCTCTATATCCTTCGTGATTGTCACTCATCTTGCCGAAAATGACTTGGCCTGACAAATCCTGTTAAGCCTCAGAAATTAAATGAGATCTGAAAATGCTTGAGTACACACCGTAGCTCCACATACTGTTCTGATCAGTAGTGTTAGTTAAGCAAGCTTGGAGGAAAGCCAATAAACCTAGAGCTATCAAACAGGGATCGCCAGAAGCAATTAACTGGGCCCAAGAATAACAGGTGCTCCCCACTCCTCAGGATCACACCAGAAACAGAGAGGATAGAAACAATTAGCGAAGATACAAGCTAATCACTTGGAGCCATTCGGGTCTGCTGGGGTGGAGGGTACACTTCCCGTGCTGGCAGAGTTCAGGAAGCCTTAAACCTGGAGCCGCGGGGGACTGGGAATCTTGTCCCGCAGACCTGCGGCGTGGTGGGGGCACCCCGTGCTGCAGCCTTCCCGGCCACTGGCCCAGCAGCGACAGCACTACGCTTGTTTGACTGCTGGCCCACAGAGCAGAGGACACCCGATTCATTGATTCTTCAGATGTAATTGCCAGGTAAGAGGGAAAGGTGTAGCACCTTCGTAGAGGCAGTTTCGATTCCTTAGCTCTACCCTACCAAATCCTTTTCAATATAGACCATCAGCAGGAGCGCTATCCCATCTTCATCTTCCACTGGCCAGCTGCAAAAAGAAAATTTAAAAAATAGCATTTAGGAAAAAAAAAAAAAAAAAAATTACCGGACTGGGTGGCCTGGAGGATTGTCCTGTCTGTGACAAAGGTGAGGAAAGTTGAAGTTAAGGGGGAACATTCGGATAAGCTTTTGGATTGAAGACCTTTCTTCAGATCCCCCAAACCAAATCATGCCTCCAGGAATTGATTCTGACAGCTATATTTTTAACAATTTATTTAAACCAAAAGATCTCTAGTAGTAGACAAAAAAAAATAGTAGGGACATAAAAAAAATTCTCTAAAGGAAAACATGGAGGAAGCTGAATTCTATAGTATTGATTTTAAAGCTGCAAAATAAAAACTGACCATTGAATATTTTCTTGCATATCGCAAGTAGATAAAGAGCACGAATACTGTGAGAATATCTAGAAATTCACCTTTAGGTCCTGACCAAGATCAACAGAAACCATAACAAGCTCATGGCAATCTCAGGGACACCCCATCTGGAGGCTGGTAGAGAACTTGAATGGCCAGACCCAGTGAGATGACCAAAACCCTCAAGGCCAGATTACTCCGGGAAGACAATGATGTTGAATGGAAAGCTCATCTGTCTCAATGTTTTCCTCTATTGGATAACACCTATGGCCTTTGAAAATACTTCCTTTGAGTCGGAAAGCCAATCTGCTCCTGCTGAGCTCATGGGATGAAAATTCCCAGCCATAGCACCTCTCCCCATCACTCCCACCCACCAGGTCCCCACTCCCTGTCCTGGGTGCCAGATTTAGTCTGCTCCCATTTGGGAACTAACCTGCTGCTAACTCTTTTCAATTTCAGTCAAGTTGAGTTAAGAAAATGGACTTTCAAGATTGTTGTGCAGTTTTACTGAGTTAAAGAGAGTCGGAACAGTGAGGAGGAGAGCGGGGCTCCAGTGGCTGCAAGACACGATTGTCCGCAGACAGAATTCAAAGGCATCTTTAAAGGTCATGCAAATTAACAGTGACGTGGTCTTCCTCTGCAGCTCCGGCATGTGATTCTCATATGATTTCAGTGATTTGATGTGGGGAGTAAAGACAAGTCAGCATTTAAACCAAATGGGAATCATTGTATCAAAGCGGTATCAGTCAGAAACACTAACCACCAGAAAACCGACTGTCCCGGTTCTGCTGCACTGGAAGAGCCTCACCATGCAACTGTAAGAAAAGCAACCATCATCTCGCCAATTTTGTAGCATCATTCTTTTTTTTAACCCTAATAGCTCCACTGATGCAAGTTTTCAGTCAGTGCAGCTACAGAGGTATCCAAGTACTTTATCCCTACAGGGTGTAGCTCTCACTTCCCTTAGCAATAGTCCATCATTGCTAAGCTCTGCAGGTGGGTTTCTACCTCAGGATGGACATGCACTCGTGCAGCCAGCAAACAGCTCTCCAGAGAAGATGTTCCTGCCCATGGCTGTGCTCGCCGCCACCGCAGAGCCGTGATTTGACAGGGAGGAGTGCTCATAAAAGCAGCTCAGCTGGGAGATGACAGAAGGTGCTTGCCTCCAGGAACTGGGCAACCCTGTACAGCACCAGGGCACAGAAGGTGCCAGGTTTACACGGGCAGCTAAACCTGGGGCAGGTCTGCATTACCACACGGACACCCCCAAAGGAAACCAAGCGGCAGAGCACACCGCTGTGCAGCCTACCGAGTATCTGGTCACACTTTCAAATCTGTCTAGAGCTGGACATCAGTACCTGCATCCCTCAGACCAGAAGCTGCTCTCAAGCCCTGACCAATTCACAGGCTGACCATGATCCTTTCCGATGCTGAATCCCATATTTACGCACCTAATTACGTGGTCTGCTCAGGCGAGCGAAAAGACATTTGTGCAAATCCATTCGAAGCATGAATTCAGAGGCATCCCTGAAAGGCAGCATGAAGAATCCAAAATTGGGAAATAAAATTGTAATTCGGTCTGACAAATTTACAGCTCAGCGTTAGCCTTACAGTGATTTTTGCCCTTCTTCACCCCTATTTAACCCAACTTCCTCCTCAGCACATTGTGTCGGGGTGAATCACCGCTGACTCATGTGTCCAAGTCAGATGTTTTACTGCAATTTCATCTATATGAAATTCACCCAGCTGAATATGGCTGTTGCATACCCAAGATTGATACCAGTGCAAGAGTAAGCCACGTTTGATGCAATATAGTGTGAACTTCAAACATTTATCACGTGCGATCTCTGCATTTCTCTGCTTTGAGTGGATTCAGGGGATCTTGTATTCCATACTAAAGAGTAAATGCTGAACGCTACCTACGGTTATAGTAACATAATACATATTTGTCTGAATAGCAACTGCATTTTTCCACCTCATTCCTTCAAAAGAAAAGAGGGAACACATGACGAGGCTATTTCTTCAGTTGCTGACAGTGGTAACCAGATGCTCCTATGTGGTTCATTCATTGCTCAGATACCAGTTGCACACCAGTAAGTACTGCCCCTAACATTAAGTTTTGCTCATGACAGCTCACTTTCTCACTTGTAAGAGCATATATCCTTCCCCAGAACTTGTTGTTAGCCTGAGGTAAGTTTTCAGATGATAGAAAGTGAGTTTCATGTACTTCACAAGAGCAGCACTACGTAACTAAGTCTGACAACAGCCAGATTTTATCAGGCAAACCAAAAAAAAAGCACACAAAGTTAACAGAATTCCCCTTTGTCTGCATATATACAAATTAACTTAGAAAAACAGAAATGGAAGTATTCCCAAACCAGCCTCACTCTCTCACTCCCACAAAAGAAACCCCCCATGAATAATACAATCTTTAAAATCAACAATCCTGTTTGCTACCAGAACAACCCATTTTATGCAAACAATGTTCTTTCTTTGAGGACATATGCAGTACATTTAGTGCACTTTTATATATTTATATTGGAAAAAATATATTTATAGTGTATACAATAAACACAATGTATACATACTTAAACACAAGGTCCCTGGACATTCAATCCAGCCACATTTTCAAGCCAGTGGCATGCTCAGTGCACACCTCAGTGACCTAGCAGACACCATGCAACTCAGGCAAAATACCCTTCCTGCACTGACTAGGCATATTACAAACAGGATTAAAAAGTTTACAGTTGCTCCGAACGCAGCTGCTGACAGGAGAGACAGAGCTTGCAGCAGCAAGGTAAGAAACTCCACAGAGACAACTCTTAAATGTTTTTCTTGAAAAGGAGGAATTCAACGTGTGAACATGTCCGGTCATGGGTGACGAGGCTCATCAGTGCATTGCAGCCACCTCTGCCCCTCTGACACCGGTAGCGTGTGTCCAGGCAGGATCTACAGGAGGTGTAAGCCTGACACCCGGAGCCCTACCACACTCCCCCTCACTACAGCTGATGAAACAGAAAAAATGGGCAGAGCTGGAAGAAGGCAGAAGAGTAAAGAACAAGAAGGTGATCAGAAAATTGCATCAATGCATCACTTCTTTCTGTATTTTCAATGGTGAGTAGCCGTTTAGACCCAGAGTATATCAGGGCAATCAAAAGGCTGCTTTAACTCAACAGTTGACATTACAGATGTAATACAGACCTTATTTACCCAGATGCTGTGCCAGCACAATTACATCAGCTGTGTATGAATTCAATAACATAAGTTAAAAGCAGCATAGGAAGCTGACCTGTCTGATGCAGTCACCGGTAAGAAGTCAGTAGCACAGCGTAACTGGCAGGAATCCTGGAGCAGAGGGTGCATTATCCTCCCTCCCTGTGGGCAACTGCTATTGCTTTATGTGACTCTGCCTGTCCTTCTAGCCCCTCTGGCCGCAAGAGTGTTAGGTGCACACTCAATAGCTGCGGGGACATAGCTACAGGGGCAGCTGGCCAGCTTGAACTTTAGCTGTGTTTAAGCAAGACCTCTCTGGCTATTTGCAGATGGTAAAGTTGTAAGGATAACCTTTAACACTAGACATGCATAAAATGCTTCTCTGGTACTTCTATGGTTGCTTCTGCACTTTGTTCCATGCAGCAACTCATAACACACATGTAAACCTGAAAATAACACCTGGTGTAAGTCCAGACCCTACAAACACAGGCTATGCTGGATGCAGAGCATCAGCCACGCAAAACAATCAGTAGACAGCAATCCTACAGCAGGAGAGAGGGAAATCCGATAGTCCAGTCGGACAGGTTGTTCATTCATTGTACTTTTAGCAATAAATCAGAAGAGAAGCCAAAGCAAACTTTCAGTGGCCTTCTTTCCATCACTCCTGTTTTGAGAAAGCAGCTCTTCTCCTGGAAAAGAGAAGCCTTGCTCTTTACTGATGGCAATGTGCTTAACGTGACACGAACCCATCGTTCTTGCCTTGATCTCAGGGCCCCATTTCTGACACGGCTGCAGCAGCAAGCGAAGCGCAAGAGCAGCAGCGTGCATCAGTACTGGCGGCAAGACAGGAAACCTCCGGCAGATCCACCCTTCCTTCCTGCGCTCCCCAGCCAACTCACACACCCCGGGCGAGGGCAGCTCACTCAGCACCGAGAAAGCTGAAACAAGCATTCTGCAACTAAATTTAGAGTTTCTCATGTAACAACCATTTCACAGCATCTCCGAAAAGCTACCTTGGGTGGAAGTCAAAACGTGAGACAACACATGGTAGGAAAACCACCCAGGTTTCTCCTTTTCATAACATTTATCTAATTCTGGTCTTTACCTTGACCTTAAGGAAATGAAAGGCCCAGATTTACACAAATCTTGGTTGGACCTTGAAGCCCATTATTTAGTTAGTTAGTTGCAAAGAATAACCAACCTCTGAAACCACAAAACTGCTGTCTGAATGTTACAACACATTGAAAGCTTGAAACAGTAAAGCTGACATGGCGAATGATAGATCTTAGGACAACATCTGGTCCTCCTGAAGCAGAGCGGGGGGGTCCCTGAAAAGAACCCAGATCCACACTTTTAACTTTGTACTCTTTTAACAAAAAGGCAGCACAAACCCCCTGCACAGCATTACCTCTAGCAAGCAAACTTCTTCAGCACAGTTAACAGTGATCAAGATTCTTTTTTCAGAGTTAATGTTGCATTTTTTTAAACTACAAAATGCAAACCACCCCCAGCAGCCATTTCTCCATGTGCTGGGTAAGCGATCGTGTTTGGGTATTTCCTATTGACAGACCCAGTTCAAGTAGGACTGACTTGTCAGGGGCCTTTATTCACAGCCACCTTCCTTCGCACCCTGCTAAGCAGAGCAGCATTTACACTAAGTGGCTAGAAAGTGTTTGTTCTTTCTGCCAGTAATAAAAAAAAAACCCAACAACAAAAAAAAAACCCACCAAAACCAAACGAACCCTAAAGCAAACCCCACACAACAAAAAACCCCTCTGGCTGCATTGTATGGCAGAGTACACAGTTCTAGGCCATGAGACTGAATTGAATCATTAAATACTGCTTGATGCTCTTTAACCCACTGGGGCTGTTGGCAGCAAAGGAAACAAGAGGTTCTGCATGCAGAGCAAATTGGCAACATTTCCATTCCCACTCTTTAAAATTTCTTTTGGCTTTACAATGGTATCATTTAGGATCTATTTTTATTCAAATCCCTGATGAGACCGATTCAGGTCTATAAAGACCGATTTGAAATTCTTTAGCTCAGCAGGAGTATTACAGGCAAAAGTAAACAAGCTATAAGGGTATATTTTTCTTGGCTATTTTCTCCACTGCTATTAGTATTTAGAGGCAGACTGAAAAGTCACATCTTTTTCCTATAACAGCTTTTATTCCAAGCTGATTTGCTACATAATCCAAAAACCAAATCTCTTGGAGTTGCCACATTTAGGCATACTCCAAACTCCCAACATCTGACAGACACTGACAAAGACACAATCAGCCAGAACAACAGCAACACCACTTGAATATCTGGAGCAGTCAGAGAGGAAGGTCACGCAAGCCAGCGCCCCCCCCCCCCCCCATTTACCCTGGTCCAGCCTAACTAGCAGCTGAAACAGTATGAACCGTGCTAGCGGCGTATCAGTAAACTATGAGGAGTGATGCTTTGCCGCCAGCTTGCCCTCGTCCTGGCTCTGCATCACACAGCCAATGCTGCGACATCCTCTGGAAAGGCAGAGCTGGGGGAGGATGGGGACACGAGATGGCTGGCTCCCCGGGTACCACCAGATGCCTGCCCTTGGCCAGCAGCAGTGGCTAGCACATGGTGCTGGGCAGCTTGCCGGGGGGACGTGCAGCAGCAATAGGATGCAACAGCCCAACGTCACTTCATTTTCTGATGTTGACGGCCACTTAGGAACTGCCTAATCATCATCAACCATTTAAGGTTTATTTGCATTAGAGGCACTCTACACTGTACCTTCTTCTGGGACTGACCTAGGAGTAAGACATCCCACAGCACATTCAGTGATCCAGCTAAGCAGAAAGTCTTTTCTGCACTGTTAATGTTTGCAGGCAGACCCAGTGCCGCTGTGCTGATCCCTGCAGAGGAGTGGTGTGAAGAATTTTCTGCAATGCTTCACAAACAGTTTTAATGGGAAATTATTTCTACAGCCAGTAGGATGAAACTGTAGGAAACATCTACAGAAGCTACTGTGCTAGGAAGCCTAAGGCCTTCCAATAACTGAAAACTAGAGGATATTTTCTCTGTTCCTACCCAAGACAAAAGTCTTCCATTGGCAGATGAACTGCTTAGAGGATGGCAGGAATTATTTCAAGTTCTATCAAAACCAGAGTCTATTTGCATCTTCTTTTTTATTAGAGGGAATAACAATATTTTACTTCAATTTCACATCCTCGAGTTTCTCGTGTCTTTTTAGCCTCACGCCAGTTGTCAGTCACACTGGTATCTGCACAGACAGAAGTGGCATACATCTCCTTTTTACATCCACAAGCTCCCTGTCTGTTCTACACGTGCATCAGCCCCACTTGGAAGGCACCCCACCACCACGCACTTGGTCGTTGTGTGGTGTGTGGAACGATGCAACAGGTATTTCAGTAGCAGGGACTGCTTTTAGAAGAAGAGCTGCCCTTGGCCCTTGCCCATCTGTCAGCCCAAACGTGGCTCTGGACAGCTGGCAGCACACAGAACTTGGTGAAACTCTCGCACTGCAAAGCCCACCATATGGCAGTCCTCGTGGTTAAGTTTTACAAAGGTTAAGTTCGACAATCTCCAGGAAAGTAGAGCTGATGCTGTTCTAAAGTGCCAAAGACCCCCATGAACTCATGTTCAGAGAATTGCAGACAGTTGCTATCTACCTGAATTTTTAAAAGGGAAAAAGATATCATGGTTAAAAGCTTGTGAAATAGAGAGGTGGAAAGGGGTAAAAATTTGTAACTGCCTGTGACATATATTCCAGGAAAAAGAGAAAACATTGCAGCAGATGCGTTGTCCAGAGATGCCACTGAGTGGGAGGCCCAGCACTAAAATTAGGCTCTGCTTCCAAGTTGCTGCTAGTCTGCAGAAACACAGAAGATGGTCTGACTCTCCTCTCCAAACCTGGTAGGTTACCTGCAGCAGGAGCTGGAGTGTAGGAAGCTGCAAATCAAGGACAGATGACGGAGCATTGCCTCTTCCTTCAGTCCGCATGGGTGCCAGTGGACAAGGAGGTATCAGAGCACCAGAGAAGCCCTTCTTCATTTCCTACTGTCACATTTGGTGATTGTTGGAGTTTCAGAAACTCTTCTGTTTTTTTCCTGTTAAAGGAATTTTTCCCCATACGGGTTGCTAGGGGGACAAATGGCTGAGTACTTAAGATAAACAA
>JAVJGG010000085.1:42685438-42698802 GCA_035590195.1 Aviceda cuculoides
TCCGTCTCGGAGCCGGCTGGCATTGGCTCTGTCGGACATGGGGGAAGCTTCCAGCAGCTTCTCACAGAAGCCACCCCCATAGCCCCCCTGCTACAAAACCTTGCCACACAAACCCAATACATATACCAACTCAAGTTAGTTCCAAAATCAGATCATGGTCAATTAAAAAAAAAATACTATATTGCAGTAGTTCATCTCAAAACCAAGAAAAACATGGGTTTGACAAGACACATAAATTTTGATTTTATATTTGATAGAGGAAAAAGTGATTATAATGTCAAACATTCAGACACCATGCATATACATTTCTAAAAATCAAACGCACAGAAAGGAAAACTATTCTTCCCTCACTGTGGAAATAAATCTTATTATGGAAATGAGATCCAAGTACTCACACACCCAGTTCTAAATGACAGCATCTGACATTTGCCATCAAACTTAAAGTCTGGATTGTCATTTAGTGAACAAGGAGGGAAAAACAACAGCATGTTATTCAAACCAGAAAAAAAAAAAATCATTAAAAACTTTGCTATTATTGAATTGGGAAAGGACTCAGATATCCTAAAATGATCACAACATTGTGTTGGAAGAAACCACCTTCTTCTCTACTAGTAGCTAAAACCAAAAAATAACATAACAATTCAAACTACACATAAGGGGAAACAGTTCCAATCTAAGGTTGCTCAGCCAATTAAAAAAAAAAAATAATGGTGCTTTAAATAAAAATAAGTAGTATTTTGATTTTTGTTCTAGCACCTTCACATTTAATTTTGATCAATTTTTAAATTGAAAATAAGATGTCTTAAAGCAAAATATTTTTAACACTTCCTAGATGAAACTTGGTTTTGAAAATATGAAACAAAATGCTTTTGATCTTTTCCCCGTGTCCTCCCCCAACCCATGCAAACTGCTCAGTATATTCAGCTTAGATTGTGAAACAGCTTTGGTCCTTTTTTTCACCCCCACATTCACAAGACAAGTTAAAAGAAGAATCTTTCTTACATCAGGTCTTCTGTGGTTATGCTAAAACTGTCCATTACATCCAGTATTTGCAAAACATTCCAGTTATTCCCACATGTAAACTGCTCCCATCAGCTGTGCAGGTTTTTGGTTTTGAATGAAACGTGAATCCCAGTAGCCAAATTAGGAATCCTCCTTTCACACCACACTGCGGTAATCATAAAAGAGACTAAATTGGTCCCAATCATTTGAAATGCTGTATGAAAAGTGATTCCAGTTTTTACAGTTGAATGTGATTGGCAATATTACTGAAAGAAAAGTGAAATATTAAGACCTCTGAAATACCCATAATACATTATAATTGGATTCTCTCACCTCCACCCATCCTCTCTTACCAGGCACACTGCCTTCACTCTGTACTTACCCATTTACATAAGCAATCACCATTTTCTGGTAAACTATCACTTCCTTTCCCTACACTTTTTTCAAGAGATTATAGTTAAGCTCCAAGCAGTTCAGCACCTTTATAATTAGGGGGAAAGCCTCAAAAAGAGGAGTGACTATTATGACAAACAGGTGCCCAAAAGGCAAAGAACTAAGACTGGGACTGCAGAAGCTTGCTGCTCGCCCTGGAGAGGACCACAGCTTCAGCAGCTTTACACCGAGGTCAGCACTTTGGATACCAGGATGCTTAAAAGTGAAGTGAAATCTTTGTGGACCCAAACCTGACTTCAGTGTGTCCGGGGAGGCAAGATCCTGAGCTGGTGTAAATGTGATATCCCGGGCCATGCTGTGGTTCAGCCCAGGAACCTGGCAGAATCACAGCCTCTTCTCATCTTTTCTGTTTGGTTGTCAGTTTTGTGCGTGCATGTGATTAAAAACTGCTGGACAGACTCCCTGCCTCATCTTTTGGTATTTCTGTACTCTAGACCAAACCTCCTTCTAGCTCTTGTACCTTTCTGTTGTTTTCCTACAGCAGCAGCATTTTACTGCCGTCAGCCTCCTCCTGTCTCAAACAGTCATGCTCACATCTCAAATTTAACACAACTCCTGCTGCTGTGGAAAGCACGGAGCATCCAAGGTCAGCTGCAATTAAAAAATTCTCAGTGTTAATTTTCAGGCCAGCTGTAATCGCAAATACTTTGACTATTCATCCACTCTATGCAAGTGTAAATCAGCCTTTCCTTGCCTTTTCATTTTTTAAGAAAATCAACCCCTTTTCAACATTCCCGAGAATCATTCATTGCTTTAACTGTCAACAGCATGGCATTAAAAAACAATTACTGTTCAGTAGCAAAATGACCTGCAATCCTATGCAGCCAATTCATGAATAAGATAAGCTATAAAAATTCACCAAGCCCCCCACACGGGACAGGAGCTGGTGGATCTAGGACACTTCAAGGTGTCGGGAAAGACCCCGCTGCCCCGGAGGTCTGAACGGACCTGAGCAAGACCAAACTGCTTATGTGGCTTGGAGGAGGTTTACAACAAAAGCCTCATCCCAGGCAGACAGCAGGGAGAGCAGCAACCTCTCAGAAAAGCTGGTGCAACTTGACAAAAAATATTACTAAGGAAAGAGCCTGAGTTTGAGGTAAAAAAGGAATATGGGTGGCTTAGAATAAAGATCAGCATTGGTAAAAATAAAGAAAAAAGGCAACATTTTCCCCAATCCTCTCTCACGCCCCTTATTTGCACTTTCCAATGCCAGCTCGCTGATACAACATGGAAGCGGTTTGACCAAGTGATGTATCTGCAGGTTTCTATGGTGATCAGCACATAAATTGCCTGCCCAGCCGTGTGTGAAAGAAACTATCCGTTTCAGAAACTGCAAATTCTATGCAGAGAGAAAGCCATTCCCTGAACTGGGGTATCAGAGGATTGTACTGCATGACAGAAAGCCTAGCACTTATTTACCAAGCTGGAGATTTCTATACTATTGGTACAGAAGCGTGGGACAGTGCGGTTAGGTTGATAATTCAGAAGAGGACAAAAAGCCCTATACAAAATAATCCTAGTTACCACTAAATAATTACACTACATAACATCGTTTAAAGATACTGATACATACAAAATATTTCTAAATATCTGAAATATTGAGTTATACAGTAAAACTTGAAAACCCTGCAAAGAGGTAAGAATTGGCTGATTACACACGGCTGCTGCACGTGATACTCCCCCAGATGCGCCTGCCAGAGGGAGAGCTTGGAGGTAAATCCTTGGGGAAACTGCCAGGCTCCAGCCATGATTTTGGAGCCAGGTAGACACTAGAAGGTGAGACAGGAGCTTAGACTTTTTTGTTTGTTTCACACTCTTCTTGAAAAAAGTGCCTTGAAAATGTTTGCCATCTACCCTGATACAGACAAAAGGGCTCCACACAACCAGCAGAGAGGGGGCCGACCCTTTCCACTTCATAAGGGCAGAGATGTGGAGGATTTTTCCCATTCCTTAAGGAACCTTCACCTAGAGTAGGAAGAAAACAGCAAATGAGGATCTTTACCAAATTCGACGGGGAAGATTTAAAGGTCTTCAAAATGATGCCAAGACTAATTCTGACAAAGTGAGATTATTGTCATTGTTACTATTAAAAAAAGGAAACACAGGACAGAAAGAGTTGTTAGGAGATCTGAAGCCAGTAAAAGGTGCCCTGGACACATGGTGAAATTCCTGTACTGAAGCTTGTGCTTTCTTGAATGGAGTATAGTGGTCTGAGATTCTGCCAGTCTCTTTAATTAAATCACCAAACATTGGAGGAGAGCAGAAAGGGCTGGTTTATGCCAGTATCTTCATTTCCTTGAATTTCTGTCCTGGCCTTAATCGCAGAACAAGTACACTTGACAAAAATAAACTATGGTCAAATACAAATGATCAAAGTAAACACCAGGAATAAACCATAAATAGGAATTTCTTTCAAGTTTGAGGGAATCCCTCCACTGGTTTCCCATCAATACACCCATAGATCAACTCCAGTTCCATCAAAAATCAAATTATGACCTAAGTATGAGCATCTTATTTGTAGCACTCAAAGTCAGCACCCAAATACTGCACAGAAGGCTTTCACCATCCATCCAGAAACCCACAAAACTGATTTTACAAGTAGGTGGAGAAAGACTCCATGCATTATTTTCCTGTTGGAAAAAGCTGGTTTCTTTCCAGTTCAGCAAACAAAGTTCCCTGCGGTCGAGCCCCCTGTCACCAGCAGACGGAGGTGGGCAGCCCTGCAGCCGGCGAAGGCAGCAGCCCCGGGCCAGCCCCAGCGCAGGTCACGCATGCCACCAGCCCCGCAACCTGGTGGGCCACCACGGGGGAGGCACAAGCTGGCAGGTGATGCTAAATTTCTCCAGGGAACGCTTTGATTTTGATCAGGCATGGAAAGAACACACTTTGAAATAAATAAGCATGTTCAGTAAATAACGATTTCAAAAGAATATACGTATATTTTTACTAATATTTGGTTCACCAAGGGAGCAACACACATACTATTTCTGCTTGCATGGCGTGAAATATAAAAATATTGTACCTGAAATTTCCAACTGAAATTCCAGGCACTTCCTGAGCGCAAAATATTTTCCACTCCATTGTGTGGAAACTAAGTGTAAAAAAACCAAAAACAAACCTGAAGTTTCATACCACCCTGTTTTTGACACAACAGCTTCTACTCCCCTTTTCTGAATTGCCCTCCTCTCCCCACTACCTGCTCCCATTTTTTTCCCCGAGCAGGGAGCTACATGCTTTCCCCAGCACAGAGGGGTTAGCCTGCACCAGCAGAGCTAAAAGGCCATGTCTGTCAAGAGCAGACATGGAAAACAAATTAGCACTTTTATTACATCAGCAAAACAACTTCATACATGTACTTATCAATGAACACCCAAGTCGACAGCAGTTATTGTGAAGAGCCAATTTAAGAAACTAAAATTAAGAGGAGGGTTTTTTTTCCTTAAAGTAAGTATGACTTAACTTGTGTTGATGAAACATCTAAGAATGTAACAGTGGACCTCCAACAGCAAGTATCAGCTACACTCATAAAAATAGGGCAAACAACAAATGGTAAAAAGGAATTAAATTCACGTACTTTGTAACTAGCTGATTGTATAACCTATGCAGAAGGCTTTTGACTTCACGTTCACTGTCCTTGAGAACAATGTCATGAAATCTTGTCTCTAAAAAGGTGTTAGTCCCTTTCAGTTCTTTATGATGCTGAAAAAAAAAATCTCAAATCCTCACTGCCACACACTTTGGGCAGAAGCACTGATTCAATTTGTTTAGAGTATTCCCAAAAGGAAAGTGTGGATAATAAAAATGAGCACTGGCAACAAGACAGACCTTGTTAATTGACATAGACTAAGTCGCTGCCTGGCACTTTTCAGCTGAGAAAGCATCAGGTACCATCCTCTTGAATATCTTCCCCTGTACCCAGGACTATTTGCCAATAGACGTGGCTGACTTGGAGGGCGATGGGCTAACGGCAGGAGATAACACACTTAGTGCCTTTTAGGAATCAAACCTGGAATTTGCCAATTCAAATACAACTTGCAGTAGATAGTGATCTAAGTTTAAAAAAAAAAAAAAAAAAAAAAAAAATTATGTTTACTCCCAGTTTTTCCACAAACAGGCTTTGAAATGCCAGCCAGTGCTGTTTTACCCTGTTATGGAGAAACATATATGCCAACTCCTAAAACATATTAGGAAATTAGTATGGCTGAGAAAAAGGATATAATATACACAATGATTTTCTTTTCCGAAGCCAATTACTCTAGCTCCCAAGCCTGAATTAAGCAGCTGCAGACCTTCAGAAAGCAGCTGCTGCCGTAACCCCCTTCCGCACGCTTGCCAACTGCCTGTACGCAACTGCAGGGTCCCAGCCCAGAGCAGGAGGCTGCAGGGCAGACCAGGAACCCCCAGCATGGCTTTTCCGAGCTCACTCTGAGCATCACTTAGTCACCCAGGACCACACAAGGTCCACGTCCTCCCACAGGCACGTCGGTAATTTTATGTTTCGGAAAACGCCATGTGATCCCGGCTCATAGCTAGGAGGAAAGCAAGAGACTTGGGCTCCATCAGGCACTTCCCACATCACCAGCTTGCTGGGAAGCTTAGGTTTGCTGCCCGTAAAGTCTCATACAAAGAACCATTAGCTACCAGCATCTCCCGACACCGTCATTTTATCACACTTTTACAAACAGCACCACTGTATGAAGACACATATGCCTCCCGCTAAGATGTGGGACCTGATGAACGCACAGATCCAGAAGATGCTATGAACACACAGCCAGAAGGTATCGCCTTCTGGGAAACCTGCTCGCACAAAGAGATGAAACCCAAGTTTGGAGCCATAGCACCACTTCTGCTACCACAGACATGCCTAAAAAACCGCAGAAGATGCATGTATTCAAGATGCCCAATCGATCAATAGTAGAAATCAGTGGCTCGTAAACAATAAATCTATAAATTTCTTTAGCATCATGTTCCAAATAAGTCAATAAACCTTTTAACAGATAAAGGGAAGTCACTCACATCCTGACTGCTCTTAGTCAGAATGCTTAAACTCTGAACATTAATCAGTGTTTATTTCTTAAAATTAGAGACTGCAAGTTCCATTACTATTGCACAGAGCTCAAAGACTGTATGTCCCACTCCATGCTCCCAGTGAGCGCATTTCAATTCATCAGCTAGATTATTTTTTCAAATCAAGGCAGAGCTTCTGTCACGTGTCGCTTGTTCTACACCCAGTGAAATTAGCAGTGACTGGAATAACCCATGATTGGAAATTTAAATTATTTATAACCTTTCTGTAAACCTCTTAAGCTAGTCATTTAGTGCTGCAGCATTTACTGCATTTTCCATTATGCCAAGGAAGAAGATGACACTCTGCCCTCAGGTGCTGGAGGCATCGGGCAATGCAGAATAATCACTTCTGCAGCCACCCATCTTTGTGAGGCGTGCAGTGGGGGAACTGGGGGTGGATGCAGCTGAACAGAGCATTCAACCGGTCCAAATTCAGACATGATAACATGTGCTTCCTTCTTAGCACCCCTACACATGGGTTTAACCACTTTTTTTTTTCTCCTGGGGTAGAAGAGGAGGAAGCAGAAGTATGCGTGTGTACCAGGGAAGAGGTGAGGAAGCCGAGAACAGTGAAGTGTGCCGAGATCTTCAAACTTTTTCTTCTACAGCTACAAAGGGAGCAGGCACAATCATCTACCAAAAAAACGAATGAGCACAGCTTCTCTCACGAGACCCCGCTAACACAGGGAGGTGGGCTGCCGGCACTGCGAGCAGGGAGAGGCTCCATTGCTCTTCGCTCTTCAGCCTGACAAGTTTCTGCTGGAAACAAGCTGAACTGATGCCTGTGTGCCGCTGACCGTGCAGAACGCCTACTGAAGAGACAAGAGTCCCGCGAGATGACAAGCACCTTCACAGGGAAGGGCTCCAAGTCCCAGAGTACAGGTTTTCTGGAGGGGGACACCCCAACGCCTGCCGACAGAGCTGTGCTGTTCTGTAAGGCACAATTACGGCCCTGCAAAGCTGCAGCAGCAGGCAGGAGCACCGTCCCATCAGCCAGAGCTTATTTCAGCCTTGCCAGGCAAGGGAAACATAAACTTCCCAACAATCACTGCAGCCTTATGGGCAGCAAAACAGGAGACTGGCATACTGTCTTCCAGAGAGAGTTTGCCTAAATCAAAATGTGATTACACTACATTTTGTATGTTGGATTTTTCCACAAGATGGTGAAGCACAGAGATGTATAACCTGTTCTGCACTGGTAATTGAAATAAATTATCATAATCCTCCCCAAGTCCTGCAACCACTATTTTTTAGATTGAACCTTTCCTGAGGGTTTTAAAAAAATATTTTCTTTTTCCATAAGGATAGTTATTAGTCTTAAAAATAATACCTATCCTTGAATGAAAGCTGGAGCCACAACTGAGTGTGCACCCTGTTACAATGCCATAATGCAGGAATGAAACATTCCCTTCTCCTATACTCTGCTGGATCAACCCTTTTTGTTAATTTGATGAGCGCTGTGATGGATCATCACAAAGGCCCTTTTTGAACTAAGTGTGTTTAATCTTTCAAAGAGATTGATTTGAAATTGACCCAGTTTCAAGTGAATAAAAACTATAACAGTTTCAAATTGATTCAATTTTGAGCCTACTCAAATCATATGTTTTACATCTAACCTTTGGATCCGAGTGAGAAATATTTTCATTTTTCTTCAAAGAGTGGAGGGTGGGGCCACCCAAAGGAACTAATACTTACTTCTCTTTTCAAAGTTTCTACAGTACAGTGTAGTACTTATGCCAAAGCAACACAGAAGTCTTGCTTCCTGAAGTACAGAACTGCAATTTTTTTTAATTTTAGAATACATACGTTTTGATATATGTGGACCATACACCTCTGCAGTGACCCACAGACTCCAAGGCTCACAAAGTTCATCTGTTTCTGAACTCAGAGAAGGCAGAAGGGCAGGAGGGAAAGGCAAGCTCAGGACACCTTTGTTCTCCCTCCAGTTCTGACATAGTTCAGGGGCTTATGTAGCTCCTGGCATCAGCTGTAGAATAAAAAAAAAAAGAAAAAAAAAAAAAAAGCGACAGCTTCAACTAAAATATGCTCTTTTTTTACAACAAAGAGCAGCTGCAGAGAAGAGCACTTAGGACATAACCTCAATATTTGCTTTCGGACATCATGGACGTTCACCAGGACTGCTCCAGCTGCGACGCTGCTCATCCCCTTGGGCACCATAAGGCCTTGCACTGCAACCAATTCAGCTTTAAAAGATTAAGGCAACAGACATTGATGCTCTCTCAGGTGCCTGGTGAATTACTGCAGAGTAACTACCCAGTAGATAGGTATGGTTTACACAGCCAACTCGCATCACTGAATAACCAGCATGCACCAAGCTCAACACCCAGCCAGTAAATAACGCCTGCACCCAACCAAGGCATGCTCCGACCAGCACTGGGAGCATCAGAAACAGGAGCAACCCGCAGGGAGTCTGAGCAGATCCCGGAAAACCGTACAGCCATATGGAAACGGCATTGCAGGGGACTGCTTTTTGCATGGGAGAGCACAGCCAGAGCAGGACCCGTATCTGGAAAGAACCCAAGGTGCTTCTCTTCCTGGCTGGCCACTAGTGCAAGTTTTCCATCTTGTCTCTGCTTTTCTTTTTCCTTTTCTTTTTCTTCTTCAAATTGTCACCAAAAGGAACTTTTACTGTTACAGTCAATGTATGCCATCAGCTATGCAAATAAGCCACTGTGTCTGTAAGCCTGTCTCCACACCCCTTGGGCAGCACAGGGAAAAGGCTCTTCTCTCATTTTCACAACAAAAATGCTGTTAAATGCAAACTAGACCTAGGAGAGGTTTTACATGGTAAGCGTCCCAGCATGCCAGGCAGCCAGCGTGCAGTATCTGTGCTCTCCTGCGCACCAGGAGACCTTATCGCTCCCTACAACTACCTGAAAGGGGGCTGTAGTGAGGTGGGGGTCCGTCTCTTCTCCCAAGTAACAAGCGATAGGGCGAGAGGAAGCGGCCTGCAGTGCGCCGGGGGAGGTTTGGACGGGACATGCGGAGAAGTTTCTTCGCCAAAAGGGCTGTCGAGCACTGGAACAGGCTGCCCAGGGAAGCGGTGGAGTCGCCGTTCCCGGAGGGATTTGAAAGACGTGCAGATGTGGCGCTTAGGGACGTGGTTTGGTGGTGGGCCTGGCAGGGCCGGGTTAACGGTTGGACTCGGTGATCCTGAAGGTCTTTTCCAACCTAAACGTTCCTGTGGTAATTAACGTACTTGCTATGTTATGCCAGTTACCGCTTTTCTATCCTTCAGGGGCTGACGATATCTCATACATAGGAGAACAGTGAGTGAAGGTCCTTTTCCTTCAATGTGTGGTATGCTTAGCTTTAACAGAATAATATTTATGGAAAAAAACATGCAGCCTTTCTCTAAAGTTCACTTCTATACAGATTTGTGTCTTCTCTTAATTACTCTTTTCCTTCATGCTTACAGTAACATTTTCTCTTGGCAAGGTACAGGATGTTCTATCCACACAGAAAGGATATGTAGACTAGAATTACATCTGCCTGACCAGCCACTCAGAAACAGTACAAATTTTTATCCTTTGGCCAGATTCACAACAGGTAAAGGAACTTAATTCTATTTGAAACGTTTTGCCTTTGCCAAACTGGCCGCTAAGTTTCCAAGCTGGTACAGTGGGGTGTAAATAGCAAGTGAACAGGCATTTCTCAGGTCAATTTTGTTTCACTGGGAAGCAAGGATGTAAAAACCACTGTGATTTTTAAAGGATTTTTCTCCTACAAAATAGGAAATGCAGGAGTACTTAATGAATTTATAAATTGCTCATTGCTGTAATACTTGACTACATGGAAATCCAGTGGACTTCTACCTTACATACTGGTTTGGCAGCTTCTGTCAACGTTTGGATCTGCGCGGCTCTGTAATTTTCTGTGATAGCAGTACCAATGTCTTGGGAGATCTAGTGACTGAGGAAAAAGGAAGGGAACTCACGGAAACATTGTGGGATTTTAAAAGCACATACTATGGTTTCTAGCTTATGACACCAGTCTTCCCTATCAGGAGAGGATGAATGGAAAAGTTCATCTCAGTAGCGGGAGATAATACCTGGATTTTTCCCCCCATTTCATTGTGAGGTAATGGGCAGCATTTCCAGAAGGTATGGATCTCTCTAACAGATATATCCGTTATTATTTTGAGGCCAGCTGGGGAGCTAACATCCTTTACACAAATTAGTGGAGATAGCCTTTGCATATACCTTTTTTCTTTCCTGGAATGTTAAAGTATTCCACAACTTGGTCAATTTTCTGAACTCGTCCTTGGGCTATTTTAAAATGGTCCTATCTAACACAGGGTGTTTCTGTGCTCACACAGTATGTCTCTTTTCTGCCTGGTGTACCATAGGATTCCTGAGTGGACTGGATGACTGCTAAGGAAAGGGCTTCACAAAGATGGATCCCACCAATTTCATGGCAGTGGAGAACATCACAGTTTCACAGCTGGATTGTACATGCCTACTATTGAGCAAATCCTTCTAGAAGTTCGCACATCCCAGTTAGGTAGATACTATCTTCGTATTACCTGTTGATTCATTTTATGTTTCCAGTCTTTGACTTTGCCTCATTATTCTGCTTGCCATGTATATTGTGTATTTCTCTGCACTATCCTACTGATGCTCTTATGGCACAAAGGAAACAAGCTGCCATTCTGACCCAATTACCAAGATTCCTAGAGTAGTAGTTGGGCATTAGTATTGTACGTATAGATATTATGGTTTTTTTCCTCTCCTTTTTTAATGCATGTTATGTCCTCCATCTTATTTCTTTTTTATCTTCTCCCATCATTTTTATACTTCCTTTTCAAGCATAAGATTTGTATTCCCTTTTCTCACTTCTAAACTTACTTTCTAATCACCTTTAGTTTATGATTTCACAGTCTGTTACTGTACTGTGTTCTTAAAATATGCATGCACATATACACACACATTTCTTCAAGGTAAACCAAAGGTTTTCTGATTTCTGGCTTAAAGAAATTATCCAAACATAATGGAGATACTTTCGTATGAAAAAGATTAAAAGTATAAGGTAAGCTGTCCCACTTAGTATTCACTTCTCTACTATTTTCTGGAGGAAAAAATCCACCAACGTTTTTCATTATATAATGTATATGTTCTTCAGAAACATACACAATTAAAACTTGTATCTTTCTTAAAATTCCATTTAGCTAATGCATTAACTCTTGTAAGGCTAATCGATCAATTAGCCTGCTGAGAGGAGATATCCGTAATCCTACCAGCGTGCATATATGTGTTAGGAATTTCTAGGGCTGAAGGATGTATTATCCTAAACAGCAAAGCCAAACTGTTGGCCAAGAGCAGAGTAGCCAGAATTAATCTATTTTCTTGGAGTCACTTGATCTTAAATATGAGTAGAAGAAGATGGCAGTTGCCTGCAAAAAACTTGATGTTGATCCACCGAACTTAAATATGTGTGGAGAGATTCCTTAAATATCTTGGTAAACAAATATAACGGAGATCCTAATGGATGTAATCTTTATCCTATTCCCATGAAAGAATTGGTCTTTGTAAAAACTTATTTTGATAGTTTGTCAACTAATTAGAGATCCCACCCACTTTCAAATACTAGCTCCGTTCTTCCAAAGTTGCTTGCATTCGATTGTGGCTGCAAATGGGAAGCGAGGTTGAAACCTTTCTGAGAATTCCTAGGAAAAATATTCTGTGAACCTCTGTTTTGTTTATGGTAGGTTTAAAGGGAGTGTCGTCTTCTAGAACATCTAGCTTTACTTGCCACTGAACTGGAGACAGCAGGAAAATGTGTGATTTATTATATTCTTTCAAAACACAATTCCCTGGCTCTCTTTCAAAATACAAAAATCCACGAGTCTTCTGTAATTCAAAGATGATCTGTCAGCATAAAGTGTCCTTCAGACCAGAAATCACAAAATAAATGGAGAGTAAAAAATGATGCATCAGTAACTGCAAGGAATAGTAATTGTAAGCAAAATGGACCATGTTAACAGAAGTGCTAAAATTACATTTTATTCATACAAGGAAGGGAGTTGTGTTCCATAATTAGCTTCTCTTTAGCAAATTGTAATATATTCTATGGCAGGGTTTAAACGCAGTATGGAAAATAGGAGAGGATGTCTTGAAGTGAGAATTTCCAATGCAGTGAGAGTACTGCCATGCTCATTATACATAACCTTAGCTAAGTCACCCAGGTCTCTGCACTCTTAAACTTTATAGTTCAAGTCCTATAAATGGTCTAACTATAGTAGGATAGAGTATCGTATTGGTTCATTTATTCTGCAGTATACATAAGTGTCTCCTTCCTTTGGTATTCCCATCTGTAACTGGGAATCATTATTATTTCTTACTTCAGAGTTACAATATTTTAAGATCTTTTGTGCTCTTCAGATGAAAAGTGTTATGAAGGCTGAGTATAATCTTTTAGGGGCCAAAGCTGGATAAAAGAGCAACTATAGGCAGGACACTGAAAATTGCTAAGGTAAATCATCAGCTGAGGAGACAGAGGTCCTGAGCGGGGGTTAAAACTGGCAAAGGACAGAAGGAATTCAGATGAATGACTGAAATCTGGAAGATTTGGGTGAAGAATCAGCAAATGAGAAGGGAAGTTAGTTTCCAAACTGCTTTGGAGTTTTGGGGTTTTTTTATTCAGCTTCTGGTTATACCAGACAGAAACTGGCTGAATCCAAAATAAAGACACTTGAATTATTGTTTAGCAGCACCAGTGAATAGTCTGTCCTGAGTGGAGTACAGCGTAGATTTAGATTAGATGTAAGGAAGAAGTTCTTCACTGTGAGGGTGGTGAGGCACTGGAACAGGTTGCCCAGAGAA
>JAVJGG010000085.1:42710396-42732349 GCA_035590195.1 Aviceda cuculoides
CCCATTGGCTCCGGCCCGCTGCCGCCGCCCGCCCTTATTGGCTTCCCGGCGGCGGGCAGCCGCGCGCGCAGCGCCCCGCCCCGCTCGTCAGGCTCCGCCGCCGCCGCCCGGCAAGAGCGGGGTGAACTCGGGGTGCAGCGCCCGTCCCCCTCAGGGAGTGGGTGGGGCGCCCGGAGGGAATGGCGGGGTTCCCTCAGCAGCGGAGCGGGCGAGAACCGCGCTGCCCCCGGCTGGCCGAGCGAGCGGCGGGGTCCCGTGCCCGGCACGGCGATAGGAGAAGGGCGGCGGGACCGGTCAGCCCCAGGTGCCCCTGCCCCCATTTCGGCGGAGGGCACGGCCCGGTTATCTCCTCACCGCGGGCCCTCCCGCCCTATCGGCCCTCGCCAAGGGGACGAGGCGCCCCTCGCAGCCGGCGCGGGGGACCTGTGCCCGGGCGGCTGCGGGACCCACCCCCTCCCGCTCCTCGAGGGAGGCTGCCGGTTCACGGGCGCTCGGCGCTCGTTGGCACTTCGGCCCCCGCGGAGGCAGCGGGAGCGGAGCCGCTGCCGAGGCCGGGTCCCCCTGCCACGGGGCGGGGGGCTGCCGGCAGCGTCTTCTCGCCCGGTGCGGGAGGGCCTGGCGGGCGCTGGGGTCCCCGAGCAGCCCCAGCAGCTCTCCGGCCCAGCTGGCTCCGGAGGCTGAAGGTGCCAGTTCCCTGCCGGGGATAAACCGTTCCCGGTGGGAAGGGCTCCCTCGCCCCCCCTCGCGGCGGCCCGGGAGAGGCGGCGGCAGCTGGCTGGCCTGTCTGCCTTCCGCCCACCCCACCCCCACCCCACCCCACCCCCCCCCGAGCTGGGAGACCGTGGCCAGGGCAGCTCTGGCCCCTTCCAGGACACCCCAGCTTCTGCGTTCTCGCCCTCCATCTGAAGTCGGGATCGGCTGATCTGTCAGGCCGAAGATGTGGCAGTTGT
Organism: Aviceda cuculoides; assembly: GCA_035590195.1. Classification (NCBI taxonomy): domain Eukaryota; kingdom Metazoa; phylum Chordata; class Aves; order Accipitriformes; family Accipitridae; genus Aviceda; species Aviceda cuculoides. The sequence goes on from JAVJGG010000085.1 coordinate 42,711,347, forward strand.
CAGATGTTGATGCTGTTTGCGCTTTGTGGCCCGCGAACAGCAGCGTTTAGCCTGCGTGAGGTTGACTCATGGGGGCTGGCTATTTGCCACTGTTTGTCGAAGTCATTCCTTGGACTTTCTGTCAATCAGACATTCCTTTCAAGAAAATATCATTACTTGTTTTGGCACCCTCCGGTCTTTGCTTTTATATCCTACCCAATTCTTCACTGTTCCCAGTATTTATTCAAGTAGTTGTGGCATGCAGGTCCTTTCTACCTTTTTGTTTACAAACCTAATTTAAACACAGTACTTGAGGAAACAGGCCATGGTAGACAAAGACAAAAGGGTTTGAAATAAGTTTTGTAAGCAGTACTCTGTTGTTACTGAGCAGTTTTCACGCAGATTAAATTCCATTTAAATTATTTTTCCAGAATTCACAGTGGGCATTCGCTCTGCTGGACCTAGCTGCAATGCATCCCCCTGGTCATCTGGGGAGTATTGCATTTCCACTGATCCTCTGGTGAGTACCGCATTTCTGGTGATCTCCTGTCTTCAGGAGCTTAAACTAAACCCCTCTGCTATTGCTTGAGTCTTTGCAAATGAAGCCTCCCTGGATGAATGTAAAAGTTGCATTCCACCAACCCTGCTTTGGAACAGGCAACAGCTTAAAAAACTTTCTTAAATATATCATGTTCTCTGAAACCTGGCAGTCTCTGTATTCAGTTTGTAGGTGTAGTCATGCCCTGTACCTGTTAGTTGGGAGTCCCCAGGTGGGATGCTGATCTGCCAGACCCCCACCTGGTTTTTCCCAGGTGCACAGTCTTCTCACTCACCTGTAGAATTTGTCAGCTGCAGGCTGATCCTGAGCTAGTTCAAGGTGATGTACAAATCAATCTGGAGATTGATGAGGTATTTTATCTTGCTTTGAATCCTGAAGGCTGGGCTTTGGCCTTATCTCTGTTCTAGACTCTGCCTGCTAACCACATTACCCTTAACTTGTGACAAACCTGTAGGCCCTCTTTTTTTTTCCAGAGTAGTACTACAGTTCTTTGAAAAAGTGAAAAAGACCCCTACAAGTACTTATAACCTCCTGTTCCATGAACGTATTGCCTCTCAATGACTGCTCGACTCATGCATAGACATGCATAGATGTTGGGTTTGGAAACAAAATAACTGAGCTCAGTATGAGGCTTTTAAGTCCTTTCCCCACCTCTTCCTGTATCTCAGTTTGCTGTTCCTCTGATTCCCCCTTCTAGAAGGATTCCAGAGGCAGAGCTAGCACATCACCCGCTGACAGCACACTCCCACCTTTATGTAAGCCAGCCAAAACCAGTCACCAGCCAGCAAATGCTTGCAGAGTTATCTTTAAAAACAGCTATAAATAAAATTGGCTGAAAGGTTACAGTATCAGTGCAAAAATATTTTACTTTCTTGTTCTGCTGACGTGCTTTGCTTACCCTACTCTAAGGTTTTGGGCATAATGTGGATTTGCTTACCTTCATCACCTCTGTAGCAAACCCACATATAAATTACTCACATTGCACTCTCCCCTAACATGGTAAGAGCCGTTTTTACAAAGAGCAGATGGTTGTAATGTTGGTTTAAATCCAGCCTATTTAATCCCAATTCACTGTTGAATTGTGGTGTGGGGTTTTTTCAGTGACAAAATTCCTTTTATTTCATTCTATGCTATGCTATTAATTGCTGCTATTTCTGAAGAAGAAAACGTGTCGTGTTCAAAATAACCAATGATCTTTACACTGTTGAGTTTAAATATGGAATATTATTTCTCAGGTCCCAGTCCTCTACTACACATATATTAATTTAATCTCTCTTTTTACCAGCCAGCTCCAGGTAATTAGTCTGCAGTGCTACTTTTAGAAATTTGGAGTCTGTGAAGTAATAGCAAGGAGTCTGTGGGAAGTAACTAAAAGAAGCAAGTCTGGTTTTGTTAGAAATAAATTTTCTGTGCATGGCTACAGACTGCTAAGGGGATCTGTGAGTTGAAAAGGTTGAAAATCCTCGGCTAAGGGTTTAGACATTTATGTTAAATAAATCACAAGAGTATGCAGCACATCATTTTTGAATTACAAAGCACACATTATATTGGGTGGTTGTACTTCATGATTGGTACCATGGTTTAGACTCTCTCAGGAATAAATGAAAATTGTCCTGAACAAGCTCTCTTGGGGTGACATGAAAGCATCACAATGCAGCAGAATCTAGGCAAAATATAATTATCACTTGACTGTATTAATTTGATTTTCAAAATGACCAAGCATATTTTAAAACCCATTTCAAGATGATTTGATACTATCTTAAAAATGTCAAAATAAGAATCAGCTGAAAAGCATAAATTTGGTTACTAAGCAGTTTACCATACAGTATTTACATATATAACTAGCTTTTACTGTGTTGAATAACCCTGCTCGTTCAGTAAAACTACTCATACAAGCTAAGGTGATTTCTTTGCATCTTTTAGAAAGACCAAGTCATTAGCTTCCTCTGTTGTATTTACTTTTGTCTGTACAAGTATCAGCATTGTAGAACTATAAAGCAGTGTGGGTTGTTTTTTTTTTAAAAATGTATTTCACTTTTTATAGGCAAAGACTAAACTTAAGCATAGTTTATGTCAGTAACACATATGATATCCAAAATTTCAGTACCATGAAAGTTTGTCAATGTCTGATGACAAGATTTAGCACTATAAAAATAGGTAAAGATGTTCCGGTGTTACTAAAGGGACCTTCTAACCAGCTCCTCTGGTACTCCTTCTGTAAAGAGGCATAGCCAAACCACTTACAGCTATGGGATTTACTCCCAGCCAAGGTCAGCATTTGCAAAGGGATATATAGCCTCCTGAGATGTGATTAAGTACCACTGCTTATTTGCTTATTTAGGATGAGTATTTTATTGAAAAACTGTGCCGTACCTGTGGAACAGAAAACTGATGTGAGGAGTGGGCTGAGTTGCGAGGTGTGTCCTGCATAGCGTTCGTGTGTACAGCAGCAGTTTTTTGGTCCACAGTGTAAACGGACCCTACAACAATCAGCTGATCCGTGATGGGATCAGGCCCTTCTGTTGTGGGTTCTGCTTAACTGCTCGTGGGCCACTGGGGCCAAATGCAAAGAGCTGAACGGTGAATTGATTCTCGTTTTCAGCAGAACTGAAGGGTCCAAGAATGTCTTAATTTAGCACTGCTGCTGAGAAAATCCTGAGGGAACTTGCTGTCTAAGAATACTGCACGCAGTCATTTTACCTCCTAATACCTGAAACGTTCCCTGGATATAATAGTGATATGTTACAATTCACTTGAGTTTTAATGACTTAACTGGTTCATAATCCAATATAAATCAGTTAAACTGAGAAGATTTAGAATCATCTGGGGAAGAGATGCTGTTCTGTCACTCCCATGCTGTTAGTATGTGACATTAATATTAGCAGTAAACCTTAAGGTAAAGGGAGAATAATTACTGAGGGAAACAGAAGATGACATAATCTCAAAGAGTTCAAAGTACAGAATTGCACTAAGTGTTTTCTAGCATTGGACAAATCTGAAGAAATTTTTCAAAGTTTATCATTATGAATATATGAAATTGAGCAAGATTTCTGGGCCTGAATTAGTTTTTAATTCAGTGGTATACAAAGAAGTCTTTACTTTGGATTCACCAGCAGGATGATTTAGGTTGGTTTGGGGTTCCTTTGGTGGGCATTGAGAAAGGAGAAGATGACCTTCTGAGCACAAAAATTGGAAGTATTTGCATGTTAAAGGATTTGCAGATTTTAATAACTACTTGATAAACAATAGCATTTTTAAGATTTTTGTGTGGATATTTGATCAATAAAACCTCCTCTCCCCTTTAATAGTAACTAAAAGTGGTTTTGTTTACATTTGTCACAATAGTGTCTAATAATATTGGCACTGACGTTCAGTGTGTCTCTCTCGTTCTGAAACAATAACTTTAGTTTTCCTTATTTAATTTGGGTTGCTGCTGTTGAATAGTGGTGTTGTGTTCAGCACTGTGCAAGAGAGAGACTCAGTCCTTAGCCCTAAAAATTTGCTGGCAAGCTTTAACCAAAAATCAGCAAAGAAAGATTTACATGGTTGGTATAAACTCGTTTTAAGAATAACAGTGAAAATCTGTCCACATCCTGGCAACGGTGGGTTGAAAATTTGTGTCCTCCTATCTTTAATTCTCCTACTTCATCCTTCTTTTTTCCCATACCAGTAACCCTAAATACCGATCACAAGGTAATGACATATACTGCTATAATAAAATATTCTGGTCTCTTTCTCTCCCCAGAAAGCTGTGCAAAAAGCTGGACGTTTTTGTGTCCAGGTTACGTGGTTGTTTCTAAAAGTGCGCTTGTTTTCCTACAATCCACATTATGGAAGATTCATATTTAAGGGAGAAAAGACCTTTCAAAATTCTTCATCAAAAATAATCTGGCATTCCAACAGTTTTAAATGTAATAATTAACTTGTCTGCTCCTTAAGTTATTCTTGATAATTCTGTATGTGAATACATGCCTGAAACAAGGCTGCCTAATGTCTGTTTATCTTAATCCAATGGTATTAGGTATTCTTATTGTAGAATCAAAATGTCTACATATGGAGTTAAATGAGATAGTCAATCAGGGTAATTCCATGGGTAGACTAGTTTTATTATAAGTGAAACTGTTCCATCTGCTCAACACCCAGATAATCAGGAAGAAACTGATAAGACAAATTGCTAAGTGACTCAGGCCAAAGGTACTGCTTAATGCTGTAATTGGATATGTTTGTAGTAGTGCGAGCTGGTTTCTCCCCTGACTCAACCAGCTGAACTGTCTCCCTTTTGCCAGCTACTTCCTGAGCAGGAACTGATTTATGCAGAGTCATCCTTTTCCTGCCTGTCTGTATTAGCAAGTCTAGTGTGCGTGTCTTTGGGAAATGTAGCCCCACTGTGACTTCCCTCTGAAAAAAGATTCTCAAATGCAGGATAGCCAAGTTTCATTTTTCAAGAAATAATAGCAGCTGCTGGTGGGTGTAAATAAATAAAAAAAAAGAAGTGACACATACACAGAAGAAAAAGTTCATTATTTCCATCAAAAGTCTTGCCAGAGATCTTATCACTTTTGAAAAAATAGCCTGTGCTGCCAGAACTTATTACATATCATCTCACTTGAATTGCTGTAATAATGTCACTTTATTTTTCTTTATAAAGAATGTGTTCGATGGCGTGTTTATATACCATTCATAGATGTGATGTTTATAGTCAAAATATGCATAATTGTCAAAGCTCAGGTCTATTTCTATGTTCCTTATTAGTTATCAACCCCCTTTGATTTACCACAGTAGCAGTTTACATAAAAGGTGGTGAAGATTAGGATTTTAGGTAAGCATACGAAACAAAGAGAGAACACTTATCTGTTACTATGTGCAGCAGTCAAGTTGTGTGTAGGTGTAGCGAAACAGCTTTTGGAACCATAAATGTAATCTTGATAGCACTTGCATGGAAACAGTGCTATTGTGTGTTAATGACAATGGTATAACCGGCATGAAGTGAAACTGGTGACTAATTCAAAAAACAAACTTCCTGTCTGCAGCAAAAGCCCTTTTGTAGAAAAATGCATTTTCTTCATTGACCTGTGGCATTAAATCACATTGCAGTACTAACTCTGCTGGCAGTAGCATTCAGATACAGCAAAAAGTTATAATTTGGAGAGTTTTCACTGTTTAATTTGTTTAATTCTTCCATCTCCTGACCAGGAGCAAAGAGCTTTTCTTGACAGTCTTCTGTCAAATGGCAGTGAGGAATGAATACTTTGAACTGTGATCTTATCATATTTCGTAAGAGAGATGGGAGATTTCCAGAAGTCCTAAAGAAGCAGAAAGTGATGTTTGCAGGTCACCAGGTTATGGTCTTTTCTTCCGTGTGAGGAATCGCTGTAACAGTCTGCCTTTGGTCTCAGATTGCTGGTGTAAAATTGTGGTTGTAAGTATTGGTAGTTATTAAGGTCTGGGGATTTTTCCCTAACAAATAATGGGAGAAACACATTCTCATTTTAAAAAAAAAAAAAAAAGAGTACATCTATGGAAGGAAATCTCCTAGAGAAAACCTGAGTTGTATTCCATTCCTTTTTCATTGTCTCTAATTCCCATGAACATTATGGAGCGATAGGTGAATCCAACAAACCAGTGAGTCCATAGCCGTTATGTAGATGATGTGGAACTGGTGTGAGGAAGTGGCCTGTAGATGTAAGAGGCAAGAGAACCTGTTTCCCCTGTGTACCAGAACAAGAGAAATAAAAATACTTATTCCATTCATTAACAAGAAAAAGTGATTTAAACATAGTGAAAATATATGAAAGGTTTTAATTTTTAGGGGTGTTTGTAGTTTTCAATGGACAGCATAGAATTTCCCCCTAGAATGATATTTAGTCAAAATATCTGTCTGTTGAACAGTGTTTTGTGGTACAATTTGATAAACCCTAATAGCAAGTAAGAAATTAATAGCTGAACCCTAATAGCAAGTAAGAAATTAATAGCTGCTAGTGCTTGCTTTCTTCTAGTTCAAATTATCGTGATGTGTCTGTCAAGGTAAACTCTTTCCACTTCCTGACATTATTTCTCTTAACTAAATTTTTAAAACAGTGTGGACAGTATATCCTCTTCTGGATTCGGATGGAGCACCTGATGGCTTTGTCATCCTCGGCTGAAAATACCTACATCCGCAGTTTGCCCTGCATCACGTGCTGTATGACGGCTCCCTGGGCTGCTTCAGTGCAGGGCGAGACAGGCGAGCCCGAAAGCCCTTTGTCGGTTAAAGCTGAGAGTGCTGACTTTGCACTGAACTGCAAGGAGGTTGTCCACAGCTGCCTTTTTTTGCCAGCTTTCTTGTAGCCTCTAGTGTAGATTCAGTTGTAAGAGGAACGGAGGAAGATGAGCCTTAAATCACAGTAGGTGTTTGGAAAGTGAATGTATTTAAACCCAAAGTCTCCTTTTTTGCCACTCGATACTGAAACCAGGACAGCTGCGAACATTTACATCGACTACAAAGGAGAGACGCCAAGTTAGGAACATTGATTGCAACAAACCAAGTTGAGTTATGGAAAAATTTCACTTATTCAACCTCCAGGAACGTCTGTACAAACTCACATCTTGCCTGACAGATCAATGCAGGTTTGCTTACTGACTCATTGTTGCCTGTCCTGTGTTACCATGTTTTATCCTTTAGGCTTCTGAGCCAAACGGGTTAATACTGAAGGAGACTTAAAACAGCATTTGTCTGATGTCTTTTACAGCCATTGCCAAGGTGCAGTTTGTGTCTCCATGTTTAGAGAGGATCACACAGCAATTGATGCACAGTCAAAGCTTTAAAACCAAAAAAACATATAGAATAACCATCAAGGCATTTTGCCTGCTTTTGGTTTTGTATTCGTGGTAAGAGCTGTGCAAGAGCAAGTTGCCACACAAGCATATTTTGCTTGCTATCTGAATCTATCGCCACATGACTTTTTCAGGAATGATGGTATTACTAGACTTGCAGAAGCTCACAAAAAATGCACCCATTTTTAGGCACGTGGTCCAAACTCATAAAATATTTACAGTGTGGCCCTCCAGGAAGCTGAGCATCTCTAGGTCTCACAGAGGCCGGCAAGCCACGGATCCCTCAGCCTCACCCTGATTGAGTCCTTAAGACAGCAAGATAGAAGAAATTAAAATAGACAAGAGGAACCACCTGCTCAATTGAGCTTTATTTTGTAATACACAGGCAGACTGCTAGGTCAGCAAATCTCTGCAAGCTATGTGGCCATATGGGCAATGGCAGTTTATGAAACAACCGTGCCAGATTTGGCAGCCTTGATGATGGCCACATGGCAGGTCAGCGAAAACCATTTCAGTGCCAGTTGTATAATTTCACTCTTCAGTCATCTGAGAAGAATATATAAGATGAGATTTTAGAAAAGATCATGTCATTTCAGCTCTGAAATTTACGCTGGTTTTATATGGCATATACGCTTCTGATGTAACCAGCAGAGTTCTTTTGCTCCATCTTGGGTAACTGAAGACAATCAAGTTTAGGTATTGATTGTTATTCTTTTTATGTGTGTCGGCTTGTATTTGAGTATTTTGAAAGTAATTTTGGGGTAAATGTATCAACAAAGGAGATAAGGGTTTTCTGAGAGAAAACTAAGACCCATGTTAGGCTCAGACTGATGTAAGTTATTTGCAGCCTCACTAGCCTTCAAATCTCTCGAAGTCCTCTACCTTAACAAAATGCCAAGTTTTCTGACCGTTTTAAAAGGGCTGCTGCTTATAGCTTAGCTGTTTCTGGCTGGTCAAGGTTGAAGGGATCATCGTGGCTGGCCGCTGATTGTGTCACCAGCCAAAATACTGTTTCATCTTTCAGGCCTTCAGCAGCCAGGCCAGATTAACGTGAACACGGGAGCAAACTGACTCTTGCAACACCTGGCCTCTGCAGATAACCCACCCAGCTTGACTCCAGGCCAAGTCACGGCACAAACAACCTCTGTTGTATTGACAGATGACCTCATGAGAATGAACAGATAAGACAAAATGATGTTGATACTACTTGATCTGTAAGCCACGTTCGATATTGTCAGCCAGGGCAGTCAGGAATGCTGATGTGACCACAAGCCCTTGGGGAATTTGTGTGATGGCTGGCTCTCATCACGCCCCGCCAGGACACTGACTGCTGCCTTGGGGCTGCATCCCCTGGCTGGCTCCTGGCCAGCAGACTCCTTGCCCCAGCCGGGAAACCCACTGCTCAGAGCCTTCCGCAGGCCTTTCTGCATACCACGGTCCATATCTGCAACAATAAATATAATATACTATCGCTCACCAAATGTAGATGTATTTCTATTTCAGGATGCTTCATTTTGTCGTAAGTAGTCCCAGTAAGAAGATAACCCTCGGAGTACCAGTGGCAGTTTGTCAGTGTGGCTGCCTCCATTGGTGGCCCTGTACTGCTCGAAGTGCACCAGTAAAACGCATTCCCAATTAGTCCCCTCACATCAGAAAAGTATACCAGAAAGACCAGATGAAAAATTACTTCAAACGTGAACTGATTCTGTTTGTAATCCATCACTTAACACGGGTGAGGGACCTGCAGTAGGCTCACAGAGACAGAGTGAGCCCGGTTCTTTGTCAAGTGGATTGTGACTTATGTAGGAGTTGTGTCAGAATGAAAGTAGAGTAACATGGTACCAGGAGCTGATCCACAGTAAATGGGAAAAAACCACAAGTTACTTTATTTACAAGCAGCATGTTCCCCAGGACAGAATTGAATTCTACTTGTTTGTCCCAGTTGCAAACAGCAAACAAGGTATCTGGTCCTGGGTTCTATTCCAATTAATCCCACTAATGCTTCTGTTCATTTTGGCCAGTTCTTGATTGCTCAGGAAGAGGTGAACTTGGAGGATCTCTTAGTATCAATGAAACAGATGTGGCATTTTAACACTGTTAGCAAAGCAAAATGTCAAGATGGTCAGAGAGTTTCAGTTTTCATCTGTACTGCAGGGTTTTTTCTTGGTTTTACCCTACTGGTGAAGCCTGCAGGCTACTTCACCCTATGAGCAGACTCTTTTTGTGTAATGGTAAAGTAAAACTTAAAACTAGATACAGCATTGAAGATGGCATACAAGGCACAAATTTTTGTCAGTTATCCAGTTTATCAAAATCACTTAGAATTCCAATGCTGTTCTCCGGAGTGCTGACAACCAACTTGATAACATCAGCAAATTTTGCATTTGGACTTCTGGTGTTCAAGGCATTAATACAAGCACAAACTGCATTACAAATATTTTGATATGTCTTCCAGCTTTATGGCAGACTGTTGATAACCACTCTGAATACAATACAATAATATATCAACATTGTTTTCTTACTGGAAGCAGGGGATGTGGGAAAAGCTTTTCTGCAGGCAAAAATATATCAGATCCACTGGCTCCCACTTTTAAAGTATAGCCACTTCTTCAGACAAAAATGGAAACCATGTACACTGTGGTTTGGTCATATTTATGTCTGTATTCACAAAAGAAGTTTCTTAACAGGTTATATCTTCTAGATGCTTTCACAGACTGTTTAATGAAGTGTTGTAGTGTTCGGCCAGGTATGCTGACACTGAGGTGACTGACGAATGCAAATACATAACTAAGAGTCGGTTTCAATTTCATTGTTAACTAGTGCCTTGGTATCTGTCTTTGTACAGTAAACAACATATTTCATAGTTTACATGAGATTGAATCCTTCAGCAAATATAAACAAATACATTCATGAGAACAGGAAAGTAAACTCTGTGGGACATTCATGGCTGTGGTGATAAATCAATTAAAAATAGTCTTTTATTGTTGGTTTTTTTTTTTTTTAAACTGAACAGTCCAGCACTATTGTGTAGCACGTAAAGCAAGAACAGTTTGGGGTCTGCACAGCCTGGAGAAGCGTTTGGAGGAGGGTTCAGGACCTCGTGATTGCTGGGATCTGGAGGGAATGTGCCGGTTCTCTGCATCACGAACTCATTCTGCGCTGTCATTGCTTAAAACAATGATTTTAAAGCTTTTAGTCTTCCTGATTAAAGGCTTTCATATGAAAAGACCTCACCCAGGAAGGACTGCCATGGCAGGCTGTCAAAGAAGGGGTGAAAAAAAAAATTCCCATTTAGTTTCACTCTCAGTTAACTGGAAGCAGAAGTGTGTGCAATCCTTATTCTGCGTATGGCTGGTCCGGGCATTTCCCTCCAGCCGGGGTGAGGCTCCGGCGTTTGGGGAAGGGGCTGATCCGCGGCTCCTGGCCCGGCTGGCCCGGCTGGCCGGCTTGGCAAGGGTGGGCAGCAGAAGGACAAGGGCTTTCGGGGAGAGCAGTTACCTGTGGTTAGCAAGCGTGAGTCGTATTTGCTCTCTGCCAGATTCATACCTGGTGTGAGCGCAGCAATGTCAGTACCTGGGTGCTGCAGGTCGTACCTATAAATACCACCCCGAAAGCGTGAGTCGTGCCTCCTGGGTAGGACTGAAAGCCATTTTGGGGACTCTAGCGAGCAGAGGGAAGGGGAGAGCACGTAATACCTGGGACGTTTTATAAGGTGTGGTGCTGACTCAGGCTAGCTAGTTACGATTTTCCTGACCAATAAACAGAATTAAGCAGTAACAACAACAGCAAGAAAACCCCACAAGCTGAACAGCACAAAGTGGCCGCCTGCCATACCATGTGAGACTGCTGAGCCCCAAACCTAGCATCCTGTCTCAGGAGGAGGATACAGCTTGGAGCTGCAGGGATTGGGAACCACCACAGCAATGTGGTTAGCTGCCTCTGTGGTGGTGAACATGGAGAGAATGTCTCAGCACACTGATAAACACGTGCCCTGTGGCTTTGGATAGCCTTACATTCGTATGGAGATCTGCCTTGGTTCTCAGCATGTAGTTATCAAGCTCAGTCATGAAAAGATTGACATCTATTGATAAACTGACTGCATTTAAACTAAGCCTGCTTACCACTAGCACTGATAAAAGAGCTTACTAGACGCTATTACAAAATCAGATCACCCTACAAGAGGCACGGTGCAGAGGCAAAGAGCTGCAGCTGCAAGCATATCGGCAGGGTGCAAGCTGTGCCACATGGCGTGAGGAGAGGGGGGGTGCTTGCCCCCGTGCCTGGCCGTGCCCCGTCGTTAATTCCATGGTCACTGTTGCCTCCGCACAGCCCGGTGCTCTCTCCATGCAAAGACCTGGCTTTGCTTTTAGCTGGATTTGTGGAGAACGGCAGAAGTTGGGGCAAATGCCTTGCGTCTTCTTTGCCACTCGCATGTCTGTAGAAAGCAGGCACCACCAGGGAAGAAAAAAGTAGGTTTGCTGGTTTGGTGACAAACATCACTGATCTGAATGACTAAAAAAATGCTATCCAAATGACAAATTCATTAAAAGCTAATTCTCTTCTTTTATAAGTAACACAGCCATTTATTCCCATCATCAGTAGAAACCTTATAGAAGCTATAATTATATGTAATTAACTTCCCTCTCTCATTTTTTTTTTAAACCAAATACCTAAAGACTTGTGATCTCAGAAAAACAAGCTGCATTGGAAGGGGAGAGCTGAACTTGGAATCAAAGGTATCATCTATTTTTGCCAGTGAATGTGCTCTACAGAAAATACACCCTGGGTTTTGCTTCACTTGAAAAAGAGCAGAGACTCTGACAAGAAATATCCAGGATATTATGAACTTTACTGTTACATAGTGAATATAACCATTTGGACTGTTTCATAGTCATAGTTATAATACACAAGGGACTTGAGAAGTCGCAGAGTGAAATTTACTGGTGCTGTAAGACAGCATCACCGGGGAGCCTGTGCTTTCCTGTTCCACGTTAAGAGAAGGATGGAGGCTCCAGTGCAAGGAACTTGTCTGAAGGCAATGTTGACTCATGTAAGACATTTTAAAAGAGAAGTAGGATTATGGCTGTAAAAATTAAGTAACACTCTCAAATTCCTTGATCTTCTGATCACTATAGGGACAAAGGTCATTTAACTTTTTTTAATGGTGTGGACTGTACTTAGGCTGTACCAGTAAGGGCATATTTTGAGGGAATTGGTCATAGTTCCTGGAGAGGGAAAAGCTGCATGCTCTGAAGCTGCCTCTGGATCCAAATGCTTTTTTCACTGATGTGACACTAAAAGCTGTACAAAGAAATGGATTAAAATAAATACTGCATTTTCAATGCAGATGTTTTTGTAAGCAAAATTAAAGACAACACAAAGATGAAGAATGGAAGTTTGCAATACTGGTGATCCTTAGCTTCATGGGTGAAAACAAATTTATGTCTGATCCTTTGAGCTATGAGATCTGCTAAGATTTCAGTTACAGAGATCAAGTGAATGCTTATTGTAATGGTATTCCTAAGCCATGGCGTAGATAATATGGCTAAAGCCCCACTGTCATTTACACAGTACATTTACAACATTATATAAACCTCATCTTGTCTTAGGAGAGCCATTGTCTTTACACTTCCCTGTCTCACTATGTGTCCACCCTCACTCCATTAAATCCGGTTTAGACTGTAGGGTTCTCAGGACAAAAGCATGCTTTTGCAAATGCGTATATCTGTGTGCAGGTGTGGGTACACATACGTACCATACCCACCTACAGTGCTGTATGCAGCAAATTCCAGAACTCTTGCGGCTTCTTTTGCAGTGTATTGAATGTGAGGTGCTCAAAGACCTGCCCTGGGGATTCACGATGGGGCAGCTTGCTACCTGCAGCCTGTCACCAGCCTGTTCTGCCCTGAGAAGCAGCTGCCCCTGTTCCCAGTACGTGCTGGGCTGTGAGCCCCACGGGTCACAAGCATCTACTGCTGCTGCCAGAGGAAGGGAGAGGGCTCCGGCAGGCAGTCACAGGCAGCAGCCTTTTAAATCACCCTGGTATGAGTTCTTAAGAGTTCCCCTGGAGGCAAGAGGCTCTTAAAGTTTCATTTAGAAAAGATTAGCTGTCACTCTATAGCTAAATGCCAAAGTATGTCTTTTTCAGTGCAAAGGAATTCATGTTACATTTCAAAGTCCTGTCTATATTAAAGAGTCAGCTGAAGTGACCCGCAGTTGATAGTATACCAAACCCTCACCTGAAGAGCAGTTTCACTTGATTTAACTTACTGTACTGGGTTTGCATGGCAAGGTTTTGGTAGCGGGGCAGGAGGGGGGTATGGGGGTGGCTTCTGTGAGAAGCTGCCAGAAGCTTCCCCCATGTCCGGCAGAGCCAATACCAGCCGGCTCCGAGATGGACCCGCTGCTGGTCAAGGCTGAGCCCGTCAGCGACAGGGGTAGTGCCTCTGGGAGAATGTGTTTAAGAAGGGGGAGAAAAAACTTGTTAAATTGCAGTAATGTGAGACTATGTAAGAGGGAAGGTGTTTTAAGACTTGGTTTTGTTTCTCATTATCCGACGCTGATTTCATTGGTAACAAATTAAACTAATTTTCCCCAAGTCAAGTCTGTTTTGATGTGACAGTAATTGCCGAGTGATCACTCCCTGTCCTTACCTTGACCCATGAGCCTTTTGCTATATTTTCTCTCCCCTGCCCAGCTGAGGGGAGGAGTGACAGAGCGGCTTTGGTGGGCACCCAGCATCCAGCCAGGGTCAAGCCCCCCCACTTACTCTTGTAAGCCTTGGAGCCCACACGCAGCCCACAGTCGGCTGATTTGCCTCTTAATCAGGAGGCAGCAGTGGCACAAACAACCTGGTCATTACCTGGGGATTCTGGGTGGTGGTTTGAAGGTGAATAGGGTTTCTCAAAGCTTTGCCTTTGCACATCTACAAATATGAAAGAAAAGATTGTGAAAAAGGAGTAAAACTCATCTGGAACATTAAACAAACCCCAGTAAATGGTAGTGTTATCTCTTTATCATAGATGTACCATAAGTCTGCAAATAGACAGGCTGTGTTCTTACTACAGTTACTTCATTTTTAAAATAACATATTGGTAGCAAAAGTAAAATTTCACAGTAAAGTTTAGTACAGATAAAGACCAAACCACTGTTCCTACTCCTACTTACCATATGTAAAAAGCCATTGAATGTTGCAGCTATGCCAATAACTGAACTCATAGTACAATGAAATTCTGTAAATAGTATTTAAGCATTGACAGTATTTAAACATTTAACACAGCCTGGTGTAAGTGTACTTTTTCAGCACTAGGAAATCTATTGCTTAATTAATGTTTTATGGTAGTTTGCATATGTAAAGCACTATATAAATGCCGAGTATGATTCAGTTGTCAGTATCTGAACATAAATTACATTTCATGCAGGGTTTGGGATAAGAAATTCCATAATGTTTGGCAAAATGGCTTATGCATTCCCAGTAATTTTACATAAAATCTATTCATAGTGTCCATTGACTGGAAACAATATATGTAATTCTTTTAGTTGAACTGCTTAATTCAGCAGATAACCAGTGCTGCTTCATAGTTCGTGGATGAGTATTTAAGAGAGCAGCCGAGGCATACATTTGAATTTGGTTAATGACGAAGGAACCGTTTCGGAGGACAGAGGACACAGTGTCCACTTAGCTCGCAGTCCAAAACAAAAAGTCAAAGCGACCACTTTCAGTCGAAGAGTAGAACAAGAGCGGGTCCTGCCCTGCCCTGAGCACAGCCAGGCTGTTCAGAACGAAGGCACGGGGAGCTGTGCGCGGCACATCGGTGCTTGCACGGTCCTACCGCATTCAAACTGCTGATAGTAATTTTTTCTGGCTGTCAAAGTGAGACAATGCTTATAGCTTCTGGTTTAGTTTTTCTTTCCTACTTTCGACGAGTTGTTAGGGCCTATTACTGCACTCTTTGCACATGCAAAAAAAAAAAAAAAGCAGATAAACGGCTGAGACTAGCAAGAAGCGAGTTTGCACCCTGCTGTGTAAAATACTTGAATGAGCTCTAAGCAGGCTTGAGTTTGGAGGGAACACCGTCCCGGCAGCCTCGTGCCTCTGTGCAGGACACAGCAAGCTGGGTAGCGTGGCCGGCGCAGCTACGGAACGGAGGGCAAGGCTCAGGCCTGCCGTCAGCACCGACGGCACGGCGCGGGCAGCAGCCTGAACAGAGCTGGGGCTTCAGCCACCGAACGAAAGTACCTTCGAAATGCCTGGGAAGGGAAGGGGCAGGAAAACGGCCGTGGAGGGACGTTATGGAGCATAGCCTTAGCACAGCCATTACCAGTGAAAAAACAGGTGATTGTGGTAAAATAATTGCCTAATAGTGTCTAAAACAGATTCGTCCAGAAATTTCTAAGAGGAGAAAGTTTCCTTCTGCTGTTATTTTATGAAATAGTGTTAGTATTCACACAAATAATGAAATACTTCTTTAAATTGCCTTTTTTTCCCTGTACTGAGTATCTCAAGAGACTCGGTTGCAATGCTCTGGGATGTTTGCTCATCAGATGACAGTCTGAGCTCAAGGAAGAAATTATTGCAGTACACGCAGTAACAGAATGGGCTCTCTTCATCCATTCTTTTGGACAAAATCCATGAGATTTCACTCAGAGAGCTGTAAAACCAGACCTGAGAACTCCTGGTGCTAGTTGTTTCCTGAAGAATGTATCTTCTCTTTTGCTTTCCTGTTTTATGCTTCTTTGGGGCAGATCGCCTGTAGATGTCTCAAAGCTACGAGGGAGTCTGGTCAGATACTGGTGCTTGGGTGAAACCCCAACTCTCAGCACCAATTTGCCTGGAGAGAATTCAAAGTTAGAACGCAGTCTAGTGGAGGACCAACAGCTTAAGCTTATGCTTTTCTTGTAACTCCAGTTTGAGCAAGAGAGGTCTGAGACTTGTAAGACTTCTTTCC
This sequence comes from Aviceda cuculoides, assembly GCA_035590195.1. Lineage (NCBI taxonomy): Eukaryota > Metazoa > Chordata > Aves > Accipitriformes > Accipitridae > Aviceda > Aviceda cuculoides. The sequence continues at coordinate 42,727,646 of JAVJGG010000085.1, forward strand.
ACTATCAGTACATCTGCAGAGGTAATGAGAGTGTATTACAAATGCACTACCCCTTTCCTGTGTGTTTTTATTAAATACAAAATAAATGCTCCTGGTGGAGCTGAATGACTCACAGGATTGGTAATGGGATTAGATCATTGGTTCAAGACTCGTTCAGGACCCGTATCCTGTAATCTGATATATGTGGCTAAACCCTGTTTATGTCAGTGGGCTTCAGTGGAGAGATCCTGGCTCTCTCCTGCAGATCTCGATGCAGGGGGTAGAAGAACACAGGCTAATAAGCATTGGCATTTAATCACTGGGTTTGCTCATGTTCTCGTTTCTGTTCCCAGTTCATGTTCTCATTGCTGGGTCACACCATTAAATAAAGAGAACCTTTTAAGTGACTGCACAGAGGAGAAAGAGAACTTCTTTTCTCCTGCAATGCCTCTAGCCCAGCAGGAGCCCCACAGGGATTTCTGCCCTGGCTAGCAGTGTCCGGAGCTACCGAAACCTGCTTTTTAGGGATGGAAGAGGACACATCTCAGCTGCACGGTGAGTTACCAGACTGTGCAGGAGCGTCCTGCACCTGCCCTGCCTTACAAATCAGCCTGAGTCATGTTGATTTGTGATTAAAGACTTTGAAATTTTATCCATCCGCAGTCTAGCTATGACACCTGTGTCATGCTTGAACTGTGGTTTGTAGAGCTTGTCCATACTGTTCTTTAATTCTAATCTAGGAATATCTTCAACATGCTAAGAGATTTTCACGTCTCCTGTCTCTGAGCGGTAGGTATAGTCATTCTCTCCCATTTTCTAATGGGATTTTTATTATTTTTGATATGGAAGGATAGCATCTTTTTCTTCTCATTTAGTGCAAGAAAGCCTTGCTATGGCCAAGAGGGAAAGCTTTCAAATTGCCTGAAGCTCATAAATTTCAGAAGATGGAAGTTCATATCCGCATTGGCCAGGATAAAGTATTTTATCCTGTATTTTGTAAGAGCATCGGTGTTGTCACCATTTCTTTCTTTTCAAGAGTTTATGGAAGGAGAATGTAAGACGTGGGCCTTCACAGTTAGTCACCGCTTTCATGTCATCTTTGGAAACAACAGGAGTCCTCACTTTATTTTCCTGTCCGGCACATAACCACCAATATGTCCATATTCTTTCTGCCCTAGCATTATTTTTTCCCCATCATGCATATTTTAAGACACCCTAAGGCTTTTAAAAATATTCTAACTTATTTTAAATTAGTGTCTAGGACTCACGGTAGTTGGAGAATGCCATCAGTAGTTACAGAATGCCATCTCCCCAGTATGGGAGAGGGTCAGCACTCACTGAAGTTCTTCTAGACACAGCCTTGGATGGGGGCAAAATTCCTGACCCACAAACTGCCTTCTCTTCCTGGGCTGGCTACAAGAGGTTTTTGGATTTTAAGAGGCTATGGAAGGAGCTGAACACTGGAGAATTAAATTGTGTTTATCTTCAGTTAGTTATCTCATGAGATTCCTGAAATCTCCTAAACCTGCCTGCAAGTGGTCTTTGGGGTGGAAAGGAAGGAGGCAAAGAGGAATGAAGCATCATTATTTCTGCTGTCACAGGAACAATCCTAGGAACAACTGAATTTAAGGAAGTTATATATGTGTGCATATCCTAGGAACAACTGAATTTAAGGAAGTTATATATGTGTGCATATATATGTATATAAAAATATACCAGAGTATTGTATATTTACAGATACAAATATTAAATATGTATTATAAATACATTATAGATTGTGTATTTCTATATGGAATACATATAATTATATACTTAATAGAATATATATATTCCATATTAAAAATACATATAAAAATCTGTATTCTCTATGTCTTTTGCTATTCTGGGAATTACAGGCATCATTCTCACTCCCCCCGCTCATCAGGACTGCTGTGACCCGAGCACACCACCGCCGCTTCTGCCCACAGCCAGGTCCGTCTATCTCCTCCCATAAGTCTCCTTTTTCCTTCTTTCCTAGGTTTTCTGTTCCTGATAAAATCATTATGCTACTTGCCAGCTCTTCCTAAATGACTTGCAGAAGGCAGTGACAGGTTGCAATTTTAAATCCACTTAGCTATTTTTTTTTGTGAATAATCCTGTTTGACAGGCTTTTCTCCCCTCCCTCCTCATCATTAAGCACGGCTGCAGTTCAGGCTGAGCAAAGAGCAGGCTAATTGTTTTGGTTAGGGACACGAATGAGAGAGAGAGAGAGATTTTCAGCTACTGTAGCCAAAGCAGAAACAACAGAACTGGTGCCCAAAATCTAGCTGAAAAGTAGTTTGATTTGTTACGTACCATGAACATCTATTAATTAATGCTTGGACTGTCATTTGAATATTGTTTCACTACTCGTAAAACAGAATATGGATGCCTTTCAACTGTTTATGTTCAAGGCCCAGCAATTAGAACAAACGCAGATAAAATCACTTGCTGTGTAACTTTATTCATATAGTTCTTACCAATGATCTGTTAAAGACTGTGAACATATTAGTTGTTAATGCTTATGTTAATGCTTTCCGATAGCATAAATGATGCAATCTAATCTGCTTAAATTTTATTCCTTGCCGAAGTGAATAAAAGGCCGGCCTAAGACGAGCGGTCAGAAAATGAGCGCAGCTCTCCATGTAACCTACCCCAGGGCAGCTGGTGCCGTGCAGAGAGGTGGGGGGCGAAGCGCCGGCTCCAGGGCTCCAGCCGCCCCTCTCCAGCTGGACCCGCTCGACGCTTCGCTCAAGAGCACAGCTAGCCTGTCCGTGCAAGCGTCCCCGTTTATCTCACAAAAATGCTTTCTGCGGCTTAGTTAACGGGGCACGTCGAAGCCATGCCGGGAGCGCGGGAGGACGGCACGAGGCGGGGAGGCAGGAGGCAGGCAGCGGGCTCAGCCCACTCGCCGTGCGGCTGCTGCCTTGGCACCCGGTACCATGGTGTGCCAAAAGCGATGGCACGGGATCTGGGACAGAGAAACATTCCCTGCCACGTAGGGTATACCAGGATAACAGTAGGCCAATGCAAGGTAGGTATTTGTGTGGGCTGTGGATCTCATACAGGTCTCTCTGCATTTCCGTTGATGTTGTAGGTGGCTCTTGTGTACACTATAGTATAGAAGTAGTATATACGTAGTGTATATAAAACACATACACTGAATGGAAAGAAAAAGTGCCTAGATAAACCTAGTCTGTATGTGTGGAGCATTATTCCATATGTGCTTAGAGAGATGCATGCACATGTTAGGTGACAACCAGCCATCAAGTGACGAAGAGGCAGCAGTGGAGGATGACCAAAGGAACTACAACCTACCCGCGGCGTGCCGTCCATCGCTGTGGGAGAACTGAAGGGTTCATCTTTGCTAACTTGGTGAAGACAGACCCAAGCTTACTCTGGCTGTGCTCTAGGCTGGTAGGGTACATCCAATCCAGAAGACAAGCTCTCTGCATCAGAGGTGTTGCACCAAAACAACGCCCTTGGATTGCCAAACTTTCTCAGTGTGGCACAAGCACAGCCACGCGGCTGCTCCGCTTGCTCACCGGAGCTAGGTCAGATCTAGCCACGGGCAACGTAAATATGAGTCTGTGGGTGCACAACTCTGTAGACATGAATTTACACCTGGATTCATCCCTTTTACACACTTACGGAAGACGCCTACTTTAGGAGCCAGATTGCCAGAGTCCCTCACTACTCAATCGATGGTGAGAAAGAACGAGCTTCAGGCAGATGGAGCTCCAGCGAGATGAATGACATCTCAGACAGAATTGCTCTCTGGAGGTGCCAAAAGTTAACAGGCATGAACCCAGGTATTTGTATTTGGTGACATAGGAGTAAGCTACTTCAGTAAAACCTCATTTTTCCACTCGGAATTTGTGCATATATTCTTTTTTCAGTGTTGATTCGCAATAAAGTTGGGCTTCTCAAGGGCAAAGCCAAGTCTGTTAGCGTACATGCACTCTTTCTTCCTCAGACTTTGATCTCTCTCCTGCTCCTTTTCACTTCTGCGGGCTGGGCAGGCCTTAACGATCCTGAGGTAAGTCCGCGGTCCAGTGGCCGTGCGTCTTGCACAGGCTTGCACTGTCCAAAGGCTCTGAAGGTCCTGTTTGCTCAGGTGTTTGAGGACGCTTTGGGGAGCAGTGGGCACAGGGGGATGTGAGACCGGCTGTTTGCAAAATTCAGATGCAGAGCACGCCGGTGGAGGGGCAGCCTGGCGGGGGTTAATTACAACAGCCCCTCAGCAGCCCGACGGGTGCTCCCCTGCCCTACAACAACTAATGTCTTCACCTGAGGGCTGAAATACAGGGGTTTCTGTAGGTCCTGGTCAAAGCAGAGTCCCCTTACGCTGTTACTGTGCAAACACAGCGCTGCTGGTCTGATTTCACTGAAGCCCATACGCGGTCAGGCCTTGCGTGCCCGTACATCGAGATGTATTTATTCTGTCTGGCCGCACTCCAGTTTTGGTTATCCAGTAGTGGTTGGTAGCTCTCAATCTCCACCACATCTGCCCTGGGCATTTCTTGCCTCCTGGCTCTGGCCGTGGCCATGGGGAAGGGATGCCCATGGGATGCCCCCACCCCAGGATGCTCCGTGGCACCCCGAGGGTCAAGACCTGCCCGTGCCTCAGCTTCTGTCCTGGTTTCAGCTGGGATAGAGTTAATTGTCTTCCTAGTAGCTGGTACAGTGCTGTGTTTTGAGTTCAGT
>JAVJGG010000085.1:42750397-42805161 GCA_035590195.1 Aviceda cuculoides
CGGGCACTGCGATGGCGAAGAGCGGGCACGCAGGACAGCCCAGCACTGGCTGCGGGGGAACTGCGGCCTGGCCGGCCCCTCCGAGCGGCCGGGGCAGGGGAGGGCAGGGTCCCCTCCGGGCCTCGGCAGCAACGGAGGAGGAGGAGGAGGACACCACGCCTGGGCTAAGCGCCCTCCGTCCACCATCTTCCCTGGAGGCTGCCAGCACCGTCGGGGCTGGGTGCTGCTCCTGAGCTGCTGCTGCTGCTGCTGCTGCTGCTGCTGCTGCGAGCGGCCCAACACCACCTCCCCGATTCGGCTTTCTCTCAGCCCTTTGAAATCTGCTCCGCAACCCAGTTTAAGCTACGCGAACATGTTAATTGCTGTAAATGGAACAGCTGAGCAGAAATATGCTCTACTGACCTCTAATTAAGCGCTATACATTTGGCACTTGAGTCAGAATACGATTATTATTTATTGTCTTAGCAAAACACAATCTGCTGGTTTCAGCCATTTCTTCCTTGTTCACATTTTAGTTAATACGTGTGGTGAGTGATACATGAGCTAGTCATATCTGCTCTCAGCTAAAAGCTGTGTTCTAGACGGAGGATTATTAGTACTTCATGAATATGTATTCATTTTTCAAACTTTTGAGTCTGTCTAAATTATAAAACTACTTTGTTGGGAAAGCTTAATTGGGAAATCAGCTGCATATTGTATCCCTGTAGGAATATGCAAGTGGATGCAGATGGAGTTGCCAGCCTGGCATCTCTTTTGGGGCAAGTTACACAGACTACGACTTTGAAGCCACGGCTTAAATTTTGTAAATATGGAGACCTTTTCTTCTTGTGTATATTTTTTTTTTCTTTTTGTACTCATCCACTAACCGTGTATTTACTACTTTGAAGATTCTTTTTAATTTTAATACAAATTGAATGCGAAGAGAAAGGAAAGCGAAAAATGAGACAAGAACAGCAACACCTGTAAAATTTGTGTTTGTAAAGCAAACCCAGTTTACAAAACTGTTCAGTGGTGCCCTCTAGGATTTTAAAGTGCACCAAAAATTAATCCTTAGCCTCAGTATTCCCACAAGAGAAAACACCCAACCCATAGACCAGACAGACATATGGTGAGCACAGTATAATAATATCAAGCCCACCATGCTGGTTTATGAAAAAGCCATCTCGGTCCTCGGAGAATCAGCTGCATGGCCAAAACCAGAGTTTATTCCAATAAAGGACTTGGATTATTTTGTAAAAATAATAACAAAAAATACGAAGCGATGCAATTAGCATATGAGAAGCCTTTTAGTTTATCTTTCCCTTTGTAATTGTTATTTCATTAGTGATTCTCTCAGTCCCATTGCTAACACGTAGCTTCTCTTGGCAGCTCCCTTGAATTCCCTGTCTTGAGCAAATTTTGAGTCATACCAGAGCAGCGTTAGATAGCATCAGTAAACATGCCCTATGAACTACCGCCCGTTTGCCTCGGTTACCTAAGCAGCGCCATAAATCCAAACCGTGGAGACAAAAGGTCGGAGCAGTAATTCCGGGAGCCCACAGCTGCCCAGGGAAGGAAGGAGGCACTTCTTAGGATCTGTTCTTGTGCCCGAGACAGGCCGAGGTGCGGGCAGCGACGCCGGGCGCGGGGTTGGGCAGCGGGGACCCTGCCATGCGGCGGGCAGGTGCCTCCAGCACGGGGGTGAGCAGGAGGTGGCCGCGGGTGCTGGGTTTGCCGAGGCACCCGCGGCACTGTTCACACCAACCTCGGGCTTAACGCCGACGTGACGTTCGCCGGGACAGGGGGGACAACACCTGATCCGGCATGAAGCTGTGGCGGCATAGAGAGGGGACTCTGGTGGAACGTTCCTGCGGGGCCAGCACGCGTGGTCAAGGATGAATACGAATCCATACATATCTGAAGGCAGAAGTGAATCCGTACCAAACCCATGCTTCACATCCTTCAGCTGCAGTGCTGTTGATCCGTCACTAAAGACTCCAAGTTCAGATTTATAATCTGGTCTGAGAGACTTCAATTTATTTAGCCTTCTGTGCTGGGGCAGGATTTTCCAGGATACCTGACTCATCCTTGTAACTTTTTTCTGAGTGTCAGCTCATTTTTCAATGGCTTTTTGGAAGGGTGGGCACCCGAAACAGACACCCGTTGTGACCGTGTTGCTGGCATTGATTACCAGCATCAAGTGGCCTGCCTGCCCCGGCAGTCTCTGACGGTACCCTCGAGGGTGTAACGTTGTGCTCACGCATTGGCTCCTGGCTTCTCCTGGGGAAGCACCTCCACCATTAGAAGACTGGGTGCTACCCCATACTGCAAACGGCAGCATCTTTCCAGAACCACACTCACCTTGCCTCACAAGGGTAGAAAAGAGCCATTTCCCTTTTTAATGCACATTTTCTAAATCACTGGCATTCTTGCCTCCTTTTTACTCCTGCCTCACATACCCCACCTTGTCCAGGCTTTCCTCTTCCTTTTCTATACCCCAGTTACTGTGGCTGCTCCGTATTTCATCCTTCGCCTAGCCTAGCAAACCTCGAGTCTCTGCCTACACCACTTTTCCCCTCTTGCTGCAAGTTGGGCTCAGCTGGGTGCTGCTGATGGAGGCCAGAGGCGTGCGGATGGCCGGCACCCTCGCTCCTCACTGCCTTTAGTGGCACTTTGGACCTGCTGAGGAAACTGCCTGCCCGCTGCAGCCAGACCTGTGCAGCCGGTGCCGTATAAGCAGCTACGTTCCCGCTGCTTCATCGGCAGCCTGCGTCTCAGCACCGCCCTTCTGAGCCTGCCAGTACTGGAAATGGAAATCTCACATACTGGTTTTAACAGTTTGCACATTCTGACTGCAGTGCTTCAGCTGCGCAAGGTCCAAGCACTGACTTGAGTAAAGAACAAGGCATATTTTTTTAGCAGCCATACTGTTACATGCCTTCATACACAGCCAGCAAATTAGTGTCTTCCTGCTGGTATCACTGATCTGTTCTTACGTTTGGACCACAACCACAAAGCATGTTGCATTAGCACCTTTTCCTCCATAGCTCTAGCATATGCCTTGTAGCTGAATAGGTTTCTTGTCTGGTGTAGCTGAAACTGAGTTCCTTCCAGCTTTTCCTCTTAATGCACTTTCTGCGAAATCTGGAATTTTATACCACTGATTTCCACTAAACTGAATGTTTTGTTCTGTTAACAGCTGATTTAACTCAACTCAAACGGATGATATATCCCTAATGAGAAAAGAAAGCATGCTTGAGAGCAAATGGAAATTCCCAGTCAGTTCAATTAGCGCTGAACTATCGCAGTGTGTGGGTGTGTGCAAAGGGAACGGTTTGGACATAAATCCAGCTGTTTCTACCTGTTGGTTTTGCTTATCAGGAAGATTCAGATGCAGATTTCAATATTTCAGAGTGTGCTGGTATGAGCAACAGGCCCAAACCAGCTGCAGACTGAGAGGCTGGTAGAGAGGACCCCCATAAATGATCATCCCAATGCCTGCTCATAGTGAGGATAAACAGAGAGAGATAGATGTAAACACACATGTGTATAAGGCACTCCTCGTCTCACTCGGGGGTGCTGCTGGCAGGGGTGGGTGAGGACAGAACTCGGAGGGTGAGCTGCTCTCAACTCCCGGCTGCAGGACATCTTTCTGCTGCAAAAATACCTATTTCACATTTTACCTGAATTGGCTTGTGACCTTCCTATTGGCTTCTGGTGAGCTTCATTCCCCTTTTCATTAGGAAACTCTTTAGGTTGAATAATGCTTTATCACACTGCATTTTCTTTCTCCAGTCTCTGCAGTTTCGTATCTTCCTTTTTCATTTGTCACAGAAGACAGCATCTCTTCCCAGCACTCCTTATACAGTGTGCAGGCTTTCCACAGTGAGCCTGAAATACAATTTTGTTTTATTTTAAAATACTACTGCCTGCAGTATTTAAAATATTACACCTTTGGAGCTGTAGGAAGTCCCTCGGATGGACTTCCAGTGGCCCCCTGCACATAGGTGAGAACTGAGGAAATTCTGGTTTGAAGGATTCGAGCAAACACTTACTTGTACAAAAAAAGCAAAGCTCGTCCTTGTCTATTTAAAAATACTTAAAAATACATAGTAGACAGACTCTTAGCAATGGCTATTTACCCCAGTTTTTGTTTCCTTCCAGCCTTAGCGTCACATGCTGAAAATGCCCAGGTTTGGCCTCGACTTGCGAGTACATCTATTGGGAAACGTGACGGTGAGCAGACAGGTACGTGGAAAGTTGCTTTTGCGCAATAAGCAATTTCTGTCACCTTCCTGCAAGAACTTGCTGCCCTTAGCAGCTGAGGCAGAAGGCTGAACGCTGGCAAGGAAGTGATGTGCAAGACAAAAAAGTCTGTAACAGTAAAGAAAACCAGGAGGGCATGTCAAATCTCCCACAAGAGATGCCCGATATTTCCCTTTTCCCCCTCGCGAAGGGCTGATGGGGTGGGTTTCTGGTCTGCAGCTCTGCACCAGCCCCAGGGATCCTACGTCTCGGCTGCGGACAGGAGCCCGTGTGTCCTGGGAACCCGGGGAGGGGGGCCATGGGGGGCTTGGGGAGCAGGGGACCCTGACCCCGGCATGGCAGCCCTGGCAGCACCGCAGCGAGCTCGGCAGGGCGCGGGACCTGCTCACCGCTGCAAGCCTCGGCTGCCTCTGTTTGCCTTTCCTCAGAAAACAAACCTGGGAAATGACAGTTCGAGGGCTGATAAGAATAATTAGACGTGTCTGTTGCAGATACGACATGCGCTGCTGGTTGAGAGCAAGTCTTAACTGAGCTCCCAGCCCGCTCACAAAACCCGCCAGCAGAATACGTGCCCAAAGCTCTGCTGCCAGCAAAGTCTCTGCTTCGCCACCGCTTTGCCCTCCTGTGCTTGCCATCCCTGCGGATGCGCCGTGGCTGTCCTTACTGCTGTTCTTGGAGCACCGTCAACCCGCTCTTCAGGGGTGACAAAATCCCGCTGTGCCACAGCCCCCGAGGAGATGCTGCCGGTGCCTGCTGCTCGGGCAGGGGAAGCAGCTATCTCCCCCTCCCCGGTGCGAGATTTTTAATCCGTGCGCATTTTTAATGTCTGAGCTGACATTTTGCTGCCTTGAAAACAAAAGCTGTTCATGGGCTAATTAAATAGATCTGCAGGCAGCGTAATGTAAGCCCCACAGAGCGACAGAGTCCCAACAGGCTGTGAACTTTGGGAGACAGAATGGCACAGTATTGTGCATGCAAAAGATTATAATTTTAGAATCAATAGTGGGTACTGCGGTGGGTGGCTAGCGTGGGAATTCAGAGTGCTTGGTCCGTAAGGCCCTGGTAAGTATCTGACATGACTGTCACGTATTCCCATAGGGATGAATGCTATACGTCTTTTCTTCTCCCTCTTTGCTTTTATTAATGTTATAAACCAAAAAGAATAACAAACCTGCTGTTTCAGAGTGTCTTCTGTGTTTCAAAATATGCAAATAGTTTCTGATCAGCGCTGCCACTGTAATGCCCCTGTGATAAAACACGGCAATAAATAGAGTTAATGCAGGTGACTTATTAATCCTAGTAGAGCAACTGCACTTCAGAGTCTAAAGATAATGCACAATACTAGAAAATTTGTTCTAATTACAGCAGGGAGCATCTTGCCTTCTTCCTATATTGCCATTTTAAATTGAAATTACTATTCTCAGTAGAAAAGATCTTTTGTTCAGCTACCAGCCAAGAAAGATGATTCTACTGAGAAGGTTTAATAGTGCGTTAATACTCACATTACACAGTTTCCTCAAATGGCCAAGAACACAAACAGGCAGGAAACAGTGAAGATCGCATACCAAGGGAGACAAAATTAAGTATTTCAATTAAGTACTTGCTACCTAATGCATCGAGGGAAATGAACGCAGCACTCCCTCTGAGGTGCTATAACCGAAGCATCCTATGAGCATATCTCGGCGGGGAACAGGGACAGGCTTCCCTGTTTGCAGGGACTTGTCCCTACGTGGCCGCCCGGCCGGGAAGCCATGGGGGAGTGGCAGCGGGGCCCCGCGGGTGTCTGGTGCCTCCTTCCAGCCCTGCCTGGCTCCTCTTGCTCCCCCAAAGCCTTTTGTAACCCCAAATCCATGCTGCCCCTGCAGCAAATCTGAATTTTCCTGTACAGCTGAGCCCCCTGGCAGCAGCACAATGTCTGCTCTAATGCCGTTTCGAGACCTAACTCTGATTTTCACCGGAGCTAGCTTGCCAGTAAATGTCCAGTTGTGTACGTCTGCAAAACGGGTTGGCTTGGGTTTTTTTAGCCAGCTCTCTGTCTTTTTCTCCATTATCTGGACAAAAGCTTGCAGTGGGGAAGGCAGTTGGGTTTTCCCAGCCCAGGGAGGGCTGCAGGGAAGCAGGAGTAGGATGGAGTGGAGGGAGCCCGTGCTCGGGGGAGCTGCACGGCACCGCTCATACACAGCCCTGCTGCTGCGGGGCGTTTTCGGGTGGTTTCAAGAGCGCTGTTAACTCTGCACTCCGTGTCAGTGATCCCAGTCTGAGGTGATGGAGATGGGTGTGAGAGCCACATTTCCTCAGAACAGCTCTTCAGAAGCCGGGAGTTTTGCATATGTCCTCAACTCCCCACCTCCCGGGCAGGTTTCAGCTCCGTCTTGCCTCCTGCAGATACACATGGCTTGTGGGTATGGTTAGGCACCCGTACTGACAGCGAGCACTTGGTGATCAGCATAGCGGGCACGTTCTTCAGGCTGCAGAGGTCGGGGCAAAGCCCTGGGCTTTCTCTGGTTTGGCTGCAGCAAACCCGTGCGCCCTGGGCATCAGTGCTGTCTCTTCAAGGGCATCTCCGACCCGGCCGAGGCAAACGGTGCGTTTGCCGGAAAACGCACTCGCACTGCCCGATGGTTGGTGCTGACAACAACGAGTTACCGTCTGCGTAAGGAGATGTCCCGGCAGCGACGCCGAGCCGTAATAATGTGCAGGGACCCCACGGCATGCGGGAACTGGGCCCCCCGCCATGCAGGAGCTGGCCCTGCCTCGCTCCCTGCCCACAGCCTCTGCCGGGATTGCAGTGCAGGCGTCGGGAGGGATGAATCCCGCACTCCTACCCAAGGTGAGGACTGGAAGGAGGTGGTCCTGCGTCCCCTGGCTGGGGCAGGATGGCAAGGGCTGATAGCCCAGCCAGCTCCAGATGTGCGAAGGGTGCTCAGCAGATGTTCTCACAGGAATCAGATCTCAGCCGCTTTGCACAGTCACGCGGCGCCGGTCCCGAGCACGCCTCTGGACCCCGGCTTCATCCCAGTTTGCAGGGATGTACTTCCCAGTGCTTGCTAGCCTGCTGGGAAAGCAGTCCTGCTGTGGGCACAGCTGGAGGCAGCGTCCAGTTCTGGAGCAGAGGAAGTCAAACATTATTCAGAAAATACCTGCAATTGCATCACCGTCAAATCATAACAATGGTAAACATCATCTGCTAACGTTTAGCAGCTATTAGAAAATATGGTAATATTGGAGTTTCAATTAAATTTTCCTTTTAACATCTTCAAACATGTTTAACTGTGGACAAAAATTGTTTCTTGACATTTTAATACAGTATTTGATCAGGTCATCTTTTTGGTTAAAATAAATCTTGTCAACACTAAAAATACAGGAAAGCTAAAATCAGACAACGTTTTCAGGTGCTAAACTTTCCTACTGTGTATGAAACACTGGAAACAAGACATTAAAACTGATCTGGAGCAATTTTTTGAAAGCTAAGATTAAGAAATCAGAGAACAGTAATGTAATAATAGGTGAAAGCCTAGCATATTGCTTTTCTACAGACCGGAGGTAGCAACAAGCACAATCTAGAAGTTGTCGCGGTGACCTCTTGCTGCTGTTAGCAAAAGCCACTTCCCGAAGCCCTTCTGAGCTTTTATCCTTCCGTTTTTCTCTATTCTGCACCCACATCTCCTTTCCCGATCAGTTCTACGTGAGCTGATCTAGATAAAAGGGGGAACATGCCATATACCCACGCACGGTATTATATTTCCTGCAGAACTCTCCCCCCATGCCATTATCCTGACGGAGCTGAAGCGGGTGACTCATCATTTTCCATGCAGCGGCACCTCGCCCGCCGTGGCGCAGAGCACCCGACGGCCTCCCCGGCGCCTGTGCCGGAGGCTCTCGCCAGCCCCGTCGTGTCCGATGGGAGCTGCGGGTTCGCGGCGCCGGAAGGCTCGGGCCGGCACTGGGCTTGCCCGCAGGCTCGCCAGCCTCGCCAGGCTGGGCTGCTGCACCAGGAGCCGCCTTGCTGCGAACACAACCGATGGCCACTAGTTCACGGGAAAATGTGTAACCGCCGAGTGCTGTTGGATTGCTGTTTCCACGGAGATAAAAATAAACATTTGCGTACCCTTTGGCTTTGCTGTACAGCAGCGGTAATGCCATCGAACGCTGATGTATTGAATCCCGAACCCTAGAACTGCGTTTTCAAAGGCTGTTAGCGTCACTTGATGTTAGTCACCGTGCCCCTGCTAGTGGCACAGGCTCTGCTTAACTGTGGGCCGTGTTAAAGTCTGGCCATATTTTAGTTGTTCTTGAATCCGAGGGTCCAAAGCTACCAGTAATGACCAGTCAATGGCTTTTCTAATGGATCCTAAGGATCTACTTTGGCACTGGTTTTACAACAAAAATAAGTAAGGTGCAATTCTTGCCCAAGTCTTGTTGCCGGTGATGAAACCCAGGTGGCCCTGGGTGGTGGCGGTGCTCCCCTGCCCTGCCTGCCCTGCCTGCGGCACCAGTCCTGCCTGCCCTGCCTGCCCGCGGCACCAGTCCTGCCTGTCCCTTCCTCCCATCAGCTGGCCTTTTTGCAAACTGCCCTCACGCACATTTCTGCCTGAAGGGTTTAATTTGGAGAAGGAAGGGCCTCGAAAATACCAGTCATGGAAACGGAAGCTAAATTATTCAGTTCAGTGCTGCCGCATAATGAATCCTGGATTTTTATCTGTGCTGGTGCCAATACTCTATTTTATCTTATTTTGGGAATATCTGAAAATATGGTAATGACAAAGCGGTGACAGGAGTTCAAACTAAGTATTAGAAGTCCCTTTTTTTTGGACTCTCTTCCGACGGGTTTGAAGCTGACGGGGGTAGGAGCACCCTGAGCAATATTTCTGCACTGATGCCTCCGCAGCCAGACCCTTTCGTTCCTCCTCCAGCTATTGTTCCCTTCCTCATTATCCTGCAGCTATTTTTCTCTGCCAGCCGCTCTGGCCTCCTTCCTCCCGGAGGTGTTCCTCCCTGGGAGCTGCTGCATGGGTCGCAGTCGTCTCCCATTACTGGGATGCTCTCAGCTGGTTTCTGTCCTGCCACTGGGCTGAACCCGAGCGAGTTGAATGTTTTCCTGGGCGCGTCTCAGAGCAGCCAGGCGTCTATCAGCTCTCAGCAAAACTTCCATACGCGTTTGACAACTCAAGGTAATATTCAACAGCTCCCATTGACAATTAGGAAGGAGAAGATGCTAAGGAATAAACAAAGAGGTACGTCAGTACCTGAAATAAAAAAGCTGAATGAAAAGCTAATCATGTAGTACAAAGATATGCCAGCTTAGCTCTTAGTGGAAACAAATGCCCCGGCAATCATTACAAAGGCCATTTCTAATTCATTTCTAATTCAGTTTGATCTGCAAAAGCTGAAGCACTTCAGTCCCAGTGGGAAGTGCCACTGCTGCAGGGACCTTCCTGTCCCCATGTCCCCACCTCCCTTATTTAAATTGCAAATACAAATAGACTCACCTGGTTTGTACCCGAGTCATTATAAAACAAATAGGATAGGCATGTTGAATGTAGAAAAACCATAAAACCCATAAATATAAATCTATTCTGAGATATTGTAAAGCAAAGTTAGCACTTACCGCGGGTGATGTGTGGATGTGGACACAAGGCAGAAAGGCACTCAAGGAGCAGACTGCAGCGCAGTGTTGGTGAGAAGTCCTGGCTAAACCAGAGCAGTTTCCGTTTTCCCTCAGGAAATTGAGTACCTGTTTCAGACCAGCTGATGAATGGTCAGACAACTCTGCACAGTGCCATTACAGACTGCATCCGTCCCTGCAGTGTTACAGGCCACCTGTGACTGTTGTCCCTGCAAATGGCTCATCCCCATCGGAACCCTGTTTTCAGCGAATCACACTGGCGACAGGTCTCTCATTATACCTGATTTACTTGAGCTTCCATTCCTTATGTCCTTGATTTTGACTCCTGTTTTGTACAAAAGAAGTCACTTTTCTGATTTTGTACCATCATGTGCACATTGATTCCTTCCAGATGCCTGCCCGGGTGGGTACCGAGCGATGCCTCCGCTGCCCGGCTGCTGTTGACTCTTTCCCAGGCAAACCCCACACAGAGACAAACGAGGCGCGGAGCCATCCAAACCACGGGCGCTCCCCTGAAAGGGTTCAGGCAAACCGAACAGACCCTCCTTCCCCTCAGCTGAAATTTTCTCTTTCCCTCTTTTAGGATTTGGCTTTTTTTGCCTAGAAATCCAACCAGCTCACCCTGGGCACGCTGCACCCACTGACAGCTGGCAGTGCCCGTGGGGCTGTGCCGTGGGGCCGTGCCTGCCCGCTTCCACGGCGGGACCCTCCGCTCCCCGCTACGGCAGCGGGACCCTCTGCTCCCTGTGCCCAGGCAAGGCCAGTGGCTGCTGCCCGCCGTGGGCACATCTTTCCCTCCTGCCTTTCAGCCTCTGCTTGCAGTACACTAATGCTTTCCATCCCCTTAATGATTGTTTATTCAGCTCTTATAGGATTAACTTTTGGCTTTTAAAATTGGAGCTTCAGGAGCTTATTTCAGGAGCCTAGTCTAAAAATGTACCGGAAAAAAAAAATCACTGGCATAGATAACCTTTTTATAATCTCTAGAATTTATCTAAAAGAACCCACTGTTAAGGAAAAATACCTCGGTTAATGTTCAAACATGAGTGAGTGTGGTGGTGGTTGTACAAACCTTTTAAAGCTATTAATGATTGATTTTAATGTCTTGTATTTAATGGGGGACAACATCAGCACTGACTTAAAACCACAGCAAACTTGTGTGTAGAAAGGCAAAAAGTCCTCTGTGAGTTTCTATTTGCCATTTTGATTTCTAATATAAGTAAAATCAAGAGCAATTATAAATGGGGGAAGGTAGAAAAGCTGCACTGCCAGCACTGTGGAGATGTCTCAGATTAAGGACTAAAACCAAAACATACTGCTATTTAATATGGGTTTTCTTGAGAGAAGCTTGTCCTTCATGCACAGGACCAGCACCACCATGCAGAGCTTGCTGGGAAGCACTGGTGTTGCAGCCGTGGTGGATCCCACATCATGGATCCCCTGTAATCCCATGTAATCAACTGCCACTTTGCAAAAATTGTTCCTTAGAAGTTCCTTTAAGAGTTCCTTAAAGATTCCTTTTGTAAAGTAGTGAGATAGCCAGCGTGATATTCAGCCAAGTGACCTAAATCTAATTCACTCCTGGAATTGCACCCAGGCGGAATTTGCCACTCTACCTGTACCAGCCAACCAGGTAACTCAGGCTGGTGCAGGTCCCCAGCCTGACGACCCGGAGCAGCCATCAGAGCAACCTCTGCTATCGCCAGCAGTCCTTTATCTAATTCTTCAACTAATGAAACATACTGCTGTTTCAAGATGCATCTTATTAAATGCTTTTCAATTGTTCTTACAACGTCTGTCATTTGTGTTCTGCTATTTTGTCCACACTGATAGTTATTTTACTGTAATGTGCTTTAGCTTCTTTCTGCACTCGCCGTGCGAGAGAGGAGAGGGGAAAGGGGAGAGGGGAGAGGGGAGAGGGGAAAAGAGGGGAAAGGGGAAGCATCGCCGGCAGCTGTGGCTCCGTGGGGACCCTCGCTGGGGACTCGGGATCACCCCAGCACCCTTCCCGGGAATCCACCCCGCACCCTCTCCTACCCGCCGCCTGCTCAGGCCACTTCTGCTCTGAGGAGGACACATCCAGCTGCCTGTGCCCTCGCTGGAGAAAGGGCAGGGATGGGCTTTACCTGCTTCCAGAGCCTCACTGGCGTGGCTTAGGCACCCCAAACTGCACACAGCTGCTGACCTTTTCCTCTCTGTATCCCTGACCTTTAAGAAACGGCATCACCACACATAATAATAAATTTTTAAAGTTTTGATGTGACACAGTTGTAAATGTTAAGAAAAGAAAAGGTTCCCTATGACTCTGTGCGGTTTTACAGGAAACAACGGAGACGTGACTGTGAGTTGTAAATACAAATTGCTTCAGACTTGGAGTGCCGTTTTCCGTGCTATCCTATCACTACTGCACAAGCACAGGGAGAGTGGTTTACTGAAAACCCACTGTCTGGAAGAGGAAACACCAGTGAGATATGTCTGGTGATCATTGCCTTTCTATGAGAGCTTGGGAGTTGCCACTGGCAAGTTTTCCCCTTATCTCTACCTGAGAAAGGACAAGGGGACAAAGGGAAAAAATTCCTTCAGCCTGAGTCACTGAGAATGAAGAAATGGCAGTAGGAGACAGAGAGAGGTCCACTGATTAAAATAGCAATGTTTGTAGTAGATTTGTGTAGTCCTGATGCAACGATTTACAACCAAGTAGTGGTTTATCCTACAAACGTGCCGCTGTCCCTGAGCCACGTCCAGGCACAGCTCTGCCCAGTCACTACCCTGCACCCAGGTTTTTCCTTCCCAGACTGCTTCCTCCATGCTGAACAGCTTGCTGTAAACTACAGATTGGGATTTTTTTGTCCTGTGCTGGCTAGAAAACTGATGGACAGGTTGTACAGGAATTAAGTTCTAATTTAGCAGAAGAAATGGGGACAGGCAGGAGGAGCAGGCGGCGACACCTCTGCAGCAGCAACCCCAGGGAACAGCTTCCTAAAAAAGCCAGAAGGTCTCAATTCGCTGCTGTGAGCCCCAGCAGCAGGCAGCCTGCCTGTACCCCTGCCCCACCCCGGCGCTGGCTCTGCCGCCTCGACATTTGGGTTCAACGCTCGGGTTCAGCATTTCCTCCTTTGCGTGTCCCAGTGCGGAGCGTTGGCTCTGCTCAGCCCAGATCTGCCTAAGTGTGGGAGGAATGTAAAGACGGTGCCTTCTTTCTCCAGCACGACAAAAACAACCCCCGGAGACTTGCGGGGCTTGCGTTTTCGGGTGGCAGGACACCAGCCAACCGCCTTCAGGGCGTAAAGGCCCCGGTGAAGAGCTGGGTTTTCACGCCCATCTGCACCACTGGTTTCCCCTGTGCGGTGCCACGCAGCGCGCCTGTGAGCAGGTCCAGGGCGAAGGCTCGTCCCCACAGCCCTGCCGCTGCCATTCCCAGTGCTGACCGTCCCAGAGCTGCTGAGGGGCTGCCTCGTCCCAGCCCCGTCCCCAGGGACTGCGGCCACCCCAGGCTTGCTGGGGTGCCAGCACTGGCTGCCGAGGGGGGAAGGCAGAGCCACAGGCGAGCTTGTTCGCATCTCAGTGTGATTTTGGCAGACAGTTTAAATAGATGCTAAGGGAGCTCTCCAGGAAAAGGGGAGCAGGACTTCATCTCCTGCTGTGTTTGTGCTGTGCCCGGCTTGAAGGCACCCTCCGCGCTGTCTTAATGGAAATAAATACCTCCCTGGTACAGGTGCTAATGAGGCTTCATCTGTTTGGCTAAGGTGGCTGCCACAGGAACCCTGCCAATTCCCCTCGGTCCCGGCTGCAGTGGAGAAAATAGCAGCCAGGGCAAAGGCTTAGTACTTCTGTAAACTAATGAGAGAAGAGGGATCATCCTGCCAAGCCTACTGGCCAAATAATGAGATTGAATCTCTGAAGTTGTAATTTGGTGGTTAAGTGAACAGGGCTAATTCTATGTAAACTGACGGGTCTAATTATTGGACCCATTTCTAGAAAAAAATCGGGGAGCAGGTGTCCGGCAGCATGCTCCAGAACCGCAGCAGTTTGCAGGGTCCTCCAGCACCATGAGCCCCCTACCCCCTTTGCCTTGAGGCTGCCCTGGTATCTGGCAAGGGTGTGGGAGGGGGTCACACACCAACACCCCCCCCCCCATCCAGGCGACGGGCTGCCCCTGCAGACACGTCTGCGGCAGTGGCCTTCTGCTGCACAGGAGCATCCCGAGCGCTTTGCAGGAGCCTCCTGCCGTGGGGTCCAGCAGGAGAGGGCTTCGCTGCCCAGAAGCCCCCCGTGCCAGCCCCGTAAGCTGCTTACAGCCTGCGAAGCAGCAAGCGGCTGGAATGGCACCAGCGTTCCTGCCCAGCACATTAGTCCAGGCTAAGTAGCCTGACCAGCAGGACTGGCTTGCTGGGTGGTGGTGCCTCCCCTGCCTCGCAGCCGGCACACACCTCGGGACGCAGCCGGCACACATCTCGGGACGCCGGGCTGATGCCAAAGTTGGCTGCAGGGAAGAGGCTTTGCAGCCGGGAGCTGCGGCCGTCCTGGTGACACTGCTGCGCTGGGTCTCACCGGCAGCAGAGGCAGCTGCCGCCTGCCCAGCAGCCACGGGACTCAGCGGTGAAAAGCACCGCGTTTGCAGGGCTTCTCCCGCCGACGTCGTCCCGCCCCGGAGTAACAAGTTCCTGTGAAGAGACCGGGAATTTCTTTGGCCAAATTCAGTTCCCCCTAAAGAATGCCATCGGTTTCTGCTGGAGGGGCCCATGAGCTTGTGCCGGCTTTGCAGCCCAGAAGCATTGGCCGGTGTCTCTGAGCTGTTGGACCATGGGATTTGGCTCAGGAGGGATTTTTGCCATCAGCCTGACCGACTGGGGTCCCGCTGTTTTAGCAAACCCAGGAGGGAGGCGAGGGCAGGAGGGGAGGCTGTGCCCCACGGGGAGGGCACGCCAGCTGCCCTCCCCTGCCCAACACTACGGCTGGTCATGGTCCCGGCCCCGGCCAACCCAGCACTCTCCTCCGGCGCTGCGGGGCCTCGTGCACGGCAGCCTGGCAAAACCGGGGCAGTTCGGTGCCGGGGGGGACGAGTCGTACCCCTGCTCGCGGTGGCAGCATGCCCCGGCAGGCACCGGTGCGAGGCGTTTCCTCAGTGGAGCAGCAGCCCGTGCAGCTGCGTGGGCTCCCCAGCCCTTCCCCAAACTCTCCAAATTAAAAAAAAAACCCAAACCCACAGGATGTCAGAGTTCAGCTATAAATCAGTCCGCAATCTCACGGGGCAGAAGTAGGTTGCTGCTTACAGGAAGCAGCCCCAGAGCTCTCAGCGTGCTCCCCAAAATACTTCCCTGCAGGGGCCCCTGAACCTTGGGAGAGAGCCGGAGAGCAAGGTGGGACAAACCCGCCGATTTGCAGGCGCTGAAAAGGAGAGATGCCGCGTCTTTGCCAGGGTTGCTGCCTTGTCGTCTGGGTTATCTAGGTCAGTTATTTTAAGGCCCCAACATTTCCCCCTCCCTGCAGGCAGGGTGGGTGCTGCTGCGGCGGGGCAGGCGAGTGGCGGGAGCCTGCTGGTGTGCCTGACACCCCCCCGGCACGTCCAGCTGGCAGGAGCCGTGAGTTAGAGCCACAAATGTATTTGTCCGTAACGCGGTAGCTCGTACCAGCCAGCAGATCCGTGCCCCGGCACAGGCACTGCCAGCCGCCGTCCCGCGCCGAGAGGGGTGTGCGGGCAGGCAGGGCTCAGCAGGAGCGCGGGCGCCTGGGGTCGCCCTTGGTGCCGCTGACCTTCAGCCTGAGCGCGCAAGCGCAGAGGTACAGCTGGTGTCACCGCTCCCTTCGCCCCGCTGCTCCCATGCACAAACACCCCCCGCGGGCCCCCAGCCACAGGAGTTGGCGTATAAGTGACACAGGTACCAAAAAACCCTGGTTTTGAAAATGGGAGTTTCTCTTTCATGAGAAAATAGTCTGTCTGGTAAACACTGATGAGAAGATAAGGGGGGTGAGAGAAAAGGCCAGATACGGAGACTTCCTTCACATCTCCCGGGAGACACGCAGAAAGCATAAACCCTACTTTTTACAACTCTCTCGCAGGCAGCTCTTCCCTGCCGAGCCCCAGCCCCACGGGAGAACGGGAGACGGCCCCAGGGCCATGCCACCCACACGGCTTCAGGAGTGGGGAAACCTTCCAGCAGGTGCCTTTTCCAGCCAGGATTGCCGTTAACCGGCTGCTTTACCGAAGCGGCTACTGGAGGGGAGGGCTGACCCCCCCCCAGCACGTGGCTTTTTCACCAGCACTCCCCAAAGCCCCTGCCTGTCTG
The DNA here is from genome assembly GCA_035590195.1 of Aviceda cuculoides. NCBI lineage: Eukaryota > Metazoa > Chordata > Aves > Accipitriformes > Accipitridae > Aviceda > Aviceda cuculoides. The sequence goes on from JAVJGG010000085.1 coordinate 42,766,556, forward strand.
CCCCGAAGCTGCAAGTATCCTGCATGCCAGGTCCCAAATCTATACATTTAAACTTCATCTCCTTTCTGTGCTTTTCTCTAGTGGATAAAACCTGATTTTTAATTTTTTTTTTTTTTTTAGCACTGGTTAATATTAAAGTACATCTACTTAGGGGTTGCTGAAAAAAAGGCAGAGCCTTTGAAGGGGGGGAACTCTGAACTGCACCAAACCACATAATTTAATTTATATGATCTTGTTTAAATTAATGCTGGGTTTTAAAAGGCTGTTTAAAATCAGGACAAAGAAATCACTGGCAATGTTAACTGTGCCACTTAGACTAAATAGGCTTTTGCAGAGAAATGTAAAAATAAATATGCCGTTCTTCTAGCAGCCCCACTGATCATTTCATAATGAAAGCAGGCAGGCAGATGAATTTCCTTTCGGTGAAAACACACAGAAAAATGACAGGCTCATGGTTATTTACTTTAGGTTTTGAAATGAAATTACGGTAATTATTTTGCTCTTCAGAACACGAAACGCAGAGTTAATAGAAGTCACAGAAAATGAATATGCAATTATTCCGGTTTAGGGGGTTTGTGGCTGGTGCCGAAGCAATAACCACGCATTCCTTCAGAGCGCTGTCTCCAGCGGTGCGGTCTGCAGGCAGGTCCCCCCAGGTGCAGTTTTTGCTCCGTTCGGGCGCCAGGAGCAGCGCGGAGCCCGGGGGCAAGGGGCTGCCCAGGGCCAGTGATGCTCCAGCCAGCGCACGCCATGGGCCGGGGCACCTTTCCCAGTCACCGGAGCCAGGAGCAGCGGCGGGCACCGGCGTGGGGGAAAGGCGTCTGGGGGAAAGGGCCAAGTGGAATTTGCAGGGAGCGTGGCAGAGCCCGGAGGGGCTCGCCCAGCTGCGGTGGGCAGCAAAGCCCTCGGCTCTGCGCTGGCGGCTTGTTCACAAAAGCTTGTGGGCAAAGAGTTGAAAAGTCTGTAATCAAGACCTGCTCCTGTTCACAGAGAGGTTTTCCAAGGGAAGACGGACCAAAGAGTATGTGACCGGTGTTACCTGCAGCCCACAAACAACCAGAAATTTTTTACACAATACATTTAGATGGTAGGTCCCAGAGTATGGATTTGTACGCTCAGCTTGGGCTCAAATGCCAGAACAAGTTATTTTTATTGTTCGACTTCGACACTGCCAGGAGTGATCCTGCTCATTAAAGTTACCAGCTGAAGGAAGCTGCTGGCCAAGTTACTGACTCTCAAACGGTCCTTACCCTCGGTGCAAGGGAGCAGGGTTCCAGCCTGCAGGTAAATATCCGCACGCACACGTGAGGCAACTGCGTCGCAAACCCACTCTGACCAAATAACATCTGTTTGTGTTCCACGGGCTGCGGCTTCAGAAATCGTGGCTTAAATAAACCAGAAATAATTACGATTGAAAACTGCCTCTCAAAGCAGACCCACGGCGGCAGCTGTGGCGTGGTTTTCTGCCCACCGCTGAGCCCGCGGCTCGGGGGCGGCTGCTGTGCACAGGGACGGGATCACCACCCCCGGTGCCAATGCCGCTGAAAGCTGACGAGCTCCAAGTCTGGGTTTGGATGTCATCGGGATCTAATGATGGGAAGTGCCACTTGTGGGGTCCTGGCCATGCACAGGGCCACCGGCTTTACCCTGGACCCTGGAGCGGGACTGGCAAGTCCTGCCCGTCCTGCCCCACAGCCTGTCCCGGCAGTGGCCCCGCAGCACCTCCGTTTGAGGAGCATTAAGGGCAAGACTTATTTTGCCAGCTCCCAACTACACATTAGGAAACACACAGGTGAAGACTTTTGAAAGTATTTTTCTGCTCATAATGGCAAGGTCATTTTTGTTTTGGTTTTGAAAGCAACAAACTACCATATGGCAGTTATTAAAAGAAATGGATGGGAAAAAACAAACTTTGAAAGGGTGAAATGCATCGAAACTGGCTTATTCTAGTTCTTGCAAGAAAACAGGTCCTTTGGCAGTGGCCTGCCCATGTCTTGTCCCTCGGGCCACAGAGGTCCTCAACGCCTCTGTGCGTGTCCAGCCGTCGTATGAAGCAAGCATGGAGGAAGGCAATGAACGGGAACATCTGCAGGCTACAGCTTCCAAGCCTGGTCTGCAGCAGAGCCAGGAAAACAACTTTCCTGCAGAAATCAAACCTATGGAGGTGTGTTTCTGTCCTGAAGCTCTGACCATAAGTGTGTGTCCTGGTTTTGTCTGGGAGAGAGTTAATTGTCTTTCTAGTAGCTGGTATAGTGCTATGTTTTGGCTTTAGGTTGAGAATAATGTTGATAACACTGATGTTTTCAGCTGTAGCTAAGTAGTGTTTGTACTAAAAGTCAAGGATTTTTCAGCTTCTCATGCCCAGACAGCAAGAAGGCTGGAGGGGCACAAGAAGTTGGGAGGGGACACAGGGCAGCTGACCCAAACTGGCCAAAGGGGTATTCCATACTGTGTGATGTCATGCCCAGTATATAAACTGGGGAGAGTTGGCCTGGGGGGGATCGCTGCTCGGGAACTAACTGGGCATTGTTTGGCAAGTGGTGAGCAATTGCATTGTGCATAAGTTGTGTTATATATTCTAATTATTTTATTATTATTATTGTAATTTTATTATTATCATTATTATTTTCTTCCTTTCAGTCCTATTAAACTGTCTTTATCTCAACCCACGAGTTTTACTTTTTTCTCCCCAGTTCTCTCCCCCATCCCACTGGGTGGGGGGAAGTGAGTGAGCGGCTGCGTGGTGCTCAGCTGCTGGCTGGGGTTAAACCACGGCAGTGTGACATGGTGCAGATGCCCTGGGGACTGTCCCCTCGCCCCAGGGCGTCCTTCCTCTCCTCATCCCGTGTCCCAGCTGCTCCAGTGCACATCGCTCTGTGACACCCCTTGTGCAAGACAGAGCATTTCGGGGGCGGGGGGGGGGGTGTTACATCTCCCCGAGGAGACGAGGCAAATCCATAATGCCACCACCATCCTTGGGTCCCGCCTGGCACAGCCTCTCCACTGCCCTTCAGACCAGCTGGGCACTCCCAAAGCTCTGCTGGCACCACTGCTGACGGGGACACCCCGGAGCCACCTCCGAGTCCGTGGGGATCTGCTCTGGGACTGGTTCAGCCAGTTCCCCAGTTGACATTTAAAGCATTACAGAAGATTTCCTTCTATTTCCCTTTTATAGGGTATTTCTTTAAGGTTCATGCAGCCTTACAGAAGGAGGAATTAGAACAGCATAAGCTAACGTGTTTACAGCTTCGCGTTTAAATTTGAAAATGTGTTTTCTAAACTAATGGCTGTATATTTTCAGACCTTTCCAAAGCACTTGTTTTTCTTTGTATAGCTTCTGCTTCATTATTCTAATTTAATAAAACCATAGCTAAGGCAGAGAGCCAACTCTTCCTGGCTAATGACAGACTTTGATTTGTTTGTACTTCTTGTTATACATTTTTCCTAATTACAAGCATTTTTCAGAGGCAGTTGAAAAAATAAACGAGCAGCTGGTTTGAATGTGCAACCTATTATTGTATTTCCTAGAGCTGCGGAAAAAGTATTACATTCACACTAGGATGGTTTTCAACAGAGGAGGGCAGAAAAGGCATTTTCCAGTTGGGAGTCCGTCTCACCTCCCTTCCTCCCCACAGCGTTACTGCCAAGAAAAAGCTAATTTTTTTCAGCCTTTCTGGTATCCCTGGAGGTACCCACCCAGCTGAGGGTGCGATGCGTGGGTTCTCCCTGGGACCCTCCATAGGGCAGCCAGGGCAGGGAGGAAGAGGAGCACCAGCCCCCCCTCCCAGCTGGACCGTAAATACAGCAGGTAGGACCCGCTGCGGCCGTAAGTGGCAGCACGGAGACACCAGCCGAACAGAGGCTTCAGAAATCAGCCCACCAAACAAAAAGCCTTCCATACGAGTCTCAGAGTTGGGTGCGGTGTGACCCAATTCGTACGTATCCGTGCAACACTTTCCCATTAAACGCCCATGGGAATATCTCCCGAGGTAAATGCAGATGTTTTTTTCCAAGCAGATGATGTTATTTACTGCACAAACGTACATATTTTCAGGTCATATGTAAGCTCTTGCAATAAGCAAGCGAGTTTCTGGTTGTGGGCCGGACCATGCCAAGTACTGAAGCAGACCTTCCTAACCACACACAGTCCTGCTGCTGCCAGTTGCAGCTTTGGCCACTTCTTGTCATGCAGTTCATTAGAAATCACGCATGTGTTATAAAGCTGCATTGCTAAACGCCCGGTTAACTCATCCAAATCAAAGTCCCTGCATGTTTGATTCATTCTCCGAACAAAGACTCATTTTCCTATGAAAACAAACCACTACATGTTTCTCTTCACCCCTTAGGCAACAGGATTTCTGGAGGTGGTTTTGGGTTTTTTTTTCCCTTAAAGATAACATACTTGATTGGAGAAACCATTTTAAGACTCAACTCAAAAGAAAAATCGATTAGGAGCCTGTGTTCTTTACTAGGGCACATTAGGAAAAAGTTGTATTTAAATCTCAACAGTTCACATTTTCCCTTGGTGATGTGCTGTAGAAGGGCTACAACCGCAGAAAAGCCAGCCAACACTTCGCCAGTCTGCCTGTTAGCTGCCCCGATTTTTGCAAAGCAGCAAAGAAACGCAGCAACACGGTCACTAAGAGAACTCTGCTGGAATTCCTCTGATAACTCCCGGTGCGTCACTGCTCGCTGTGGCAAGGTGCATTAGGTAGCAAATAGCTGTCCTGGATACCAAGGCGCAGAGAAAATACTGACCATCACATAAATGAAGGAACCGGACAGCCTTCCACGCGCGCACTGCCGTTGTGAGTCACCTATGGATTCACAGCAAAACGCCCACCGTCCGTCGCTCCCAGTGCCCTCTGGCGTGGAGCTGCTCCCCACTTCACTGCTGGAGCGTCTCTTCACTGCCAAGCGGCTCTTCCCTTCGCTCCTTCCGCCTGGAGGACGACTAAGTTAAAAAGCCATTAAACCCGAGCAATTAGGCACTCGGGCTGGTACGTGTATCGCTCACTTTGGGGCCCACCGTGGCTGGGGGCTGACACAGGGCAAGCGCAGCGCTGGGGGCTGGGGCCGGGCGCGGGGCTGGGGTCCCACAGGAGCAGCGACTGGGCTGGCTCACCCACGCTGCCCGCCGAGCGGGCAGGGAACCCAGACCCGACGGCGGGCAAGCACTCCGCTGCAGGGAGCGCCAGCCCAGGTTTGGGTTTGTTCAGCCTTCTGCACTCGCGTTGCATTGTGAATTGTCTTTTTTCTGGTTGAAACAAAACTCAAGGGCCTTTCCGTGACGGCGTGCGCGCGCGGGGTCCTGTGGCGGTGGGGGAGAAAAGCATGAGAGAAGCCTGCTTTGCGCAGGTGAGGAGCGGGCAGTGGCTTTAGGGCGACTGCAGAGGCGATGCTAGATGCGTGGCTGAAGCCAGCATCCCCCGCATCCCCCCGTGCTGGGTACCGCAGGCTCTCCGGCTGCCCCGTGGGCCGGCCTCGGCGCAGAACGGCCGGTCCTGGTAGAAGGGAGGTCCCTGCCCACGAAGTGGCGGGTCACCAGGAGCAACTTCATTGAGGGAAAGAAGCCAGGCGCAGGGATGGGCAGGGACGGGGGGCAGTGAGGGATGCGGGTACAGGAGTAGATGGGGCTGGCGGGCGGGTGAACCTTCCTCTCAGGCCCACTTTGACGGGCAATAAAAAAAAAAAAAAAGAAAAGATGTTTTGCTGACCTGGCCCTTCCCATCAGGATCACATCAACGTGGAAGCACGGCCACTCTCCCCACCAAGCACCGGGCTGCAGCCCCAGCAGAGCCTCTGCCAGCCGTGGCAGGGGCACTGCCAGCCCCACACGGGGTGGGAGCCGAGGGGGCTTTTCAGGAGGAGGGCAGGTTTTCCTTATTCATGGGTTCTGCCTGCTGCAGGAAGCGGGGAGGGTCAAGGTTTACTTTGCCAGGATCCATGCCTCCTGCAGGCAAGGCTTCTTCCAAAAAATAATCCTTCCACTCCTGCGTCATGAATTTTTTAGCGCGATTCTTTTAAAAGAAGAATTAATTCCAGCGTGGTTGGCCATGCAGGGCTTTTCTAATAGAGAAGTGGAGGCAGGATTGCTAGTGGCAGGGCAGGAGGCTGCCAAAGGGGCAGCCGGCAATTTCCTCTAGCTGTAACTCACTCCGACAGGGAACAAGTCCCTTCACTTGCCCCTGCTCCAGCTTCCTAGTAAGTAAGCAAGGATAATCAGAATTAACCACCCTGGTAAAACACTTGGAAATCTAGAAATGCAAAGGGCTGTAAAAGAGCTAAGTCTATCGTAGAGGGATAATAGAATTTTAACATTCAATAGTTACTATTTATGACCCAAGAGTTAAGAGCTGCAAACACAGACTGGGATTCAGCGGTGGGTTTTTGCACCTACCACCCATGTGGTGCGGGGGGAGGTGGGGTCTCCGGCCATGGGCAATGCTCGCCGCTCCTCAAACAGGAGCAATAAGGAAGAATCAAAAAGAAGCAGAGGAGGAAAAAAAAAACCCCTCAGAAGTCCAGTTTGAGAACAAGGAAACAGCATTATCAGCTCGCTCAAATCATCCTTGGCTGCCCAAGAGCGTGTGTAGCCAAATTCTTTGGTTTATCCCCCTGGAGACCATGCTGGGGTGTCAGTGCCCTCGCTGCTGGCGCAGGGAGGGCCGAGGAGGCAGCGGCAGGACAAGGGCTGCAGCTCTGACGAGTCGTTTCCAGACCGAGAGAAGCCCCCTCCGCTCCCCCAGCCGCAGGAGCACCCGCAGCCGGCCGGGCTGCCACGGCTCGCAACAGGCAGGAAACAGATTTGACTCTATCAGGCGCCTTCTGCTGCTGCTGGAGCCTGACCACAACCGCTTTACGGTTATTTTCTCCTCTTTGCAATGGAAGAGCACTGAAGGAGGGCAGGCGGGGTGTCCTACAGGGACCCTGGCCTCTCTGCGGCATCTCTGTTTTGTGTTCGAGCCGGCACCAAACAAACCCCCCTTGGGAAAAACTCCCCCGAGATTAGTGGAGACCTTCAACAGGGGATCAAAATAAATCCTCAGCAGTGCATCACACTGGTAAGCAGCACATACTCCAGTGTGCGGTTACTCGAATTGTGCATCTGACAGCAGGAGGCCCCTTTTACCCCCGATTTACCCCTCCCTAAAGCAGAGCAGAGCCTGATCCGGGCACAGGAGCTCCTCAGCGTGCTGCCCACCGCAAACGAGCTTTCCGTAAGCCCGGGTGCAATTAGACCCCAACCACCCCTCTTGCCTAAGGCAGCATCCAACGGCCAACGCTTCCAGCCCCGTTTGTGCCCCGGCAGGGGAGCGGAGCAGCCCGACGCCAGCCTCCCGCCGGGCTGCCCGCTGCCTCGGTGAGCGGCACGCGCCGAGGGTCCTGTGCCAGGGGTCTGCTCTCAGCCCGGCTGGAGCAGCAGCATCGCAGGGGGGGTTAAACCTGGTTAACGAGGGAGTTTTCAGGTACAAATACAGCGTTCAAGCGGTGAGGCAAACAGACCTGACTCACTGTTCAGGCCACCCGAGAAGCCCTTCAGCATCTCCCCTTGCATCGCTCTCCTTAGCACCTCCAGGATCCCGACCACTTCTCTGCTAAACGTGACAGTTCTGAGGATGCATAATTAATGCTGGAATCTGCATTGCGTTATGCATATGAGCGCAATCTGACCTGTAATTACAGCCAGTGGAAAACCCACCAGTTCTTGCTGTAGAAGAGACAGCTCCCTCGCAGCAGTCTGAAGTCAGAGGGACAAGCCAAGCAAGGAGGTAAAGCAAAACCAGAGCCTTTGTGTTTTTCTGTTCTTTGATCTCCCTGTTATCCCAGGTGAAGGATTTTAATGACATCCGTTTAGGGTTGTGGTTTGTTTGGTTTTGTTTTTTAAAGCACATAGTTTTTATTATTTAAACAATAAAAAAAGGATTGCACTCTTCACGCAACTGGCAACCACACCTGCAAATGCCCATCCTCACAGTGATGTGAGAAACGTCACTTGAGCTGTATAATTCGTGGTTCCCACAGTCTGGAAGCACATTTCTAAGCTAATTCCCTTCACGCCCTTTTGTTTTTCCTCTGGAAGCTGCTGTTGTGCAGTGCGCCAGGGCCCCCCGAGCCCCGTGCCGACCCCTGGAACACGACTGCTGTCCCCCGGCTTGCCCCAGCAGAGCCACAGGAGGACGCAGTATGGCGGCCGGCCAGGAGGGAGCGGGGGCATGGGGATACAGGGACGAGGGTGTCCCACGGCCCGGGGTACTGGAAGGCAGCTTCCCCTTTTCCTGCCTGCAGCCCGGCTTCTGCAGGCATTGCCCTCGCCTCCCCCTGCCTTTCCCAGATAACGTGAAGCTTAATTGATGCATTAGGAGCAAAGAGCTAAAGTACACACGCTTTCCCAGTAAAGCTAATTTTGCACAAGCTATTAGGGGTTTAAGTGCCAGCAGATGAGAACAAGACCAGAAGATGCAGGGAGCAGCTGCTGCTCTCCTCGCCCGGGATGCCGGGATGCCTCACAGCCGGCCGGAGCGAGGGCACGCGGGGTAGCTGGCCAGGCTCTGCCCCTGCTCCGCGGGATGGCATGGGACGGGATGGGATGGGATGGGACGGGATGGCACGGGATGGCACGGGACGGGACCAGCCGCTCCATTCTGTGCAGCTCCTGTCCCCTGGCCGGGGGGCCGGGGGATGCGGTGCCCCCTGGGAGGGCAGAGCTTGGGGGCCAGTGGGGCTCCTGCCCAAGCACGTCCAGTCCCGCGGGACTGCAGGGGCTGGGATCACCCGGGGCTTCACTGGCAGGTTGAACAATTTTTACTGTCGAAAACTCCCAGTTGGTTTTCAAAGGCTGAGAAAAGTGATACTCAATGGCTCCTATTTTGTCTGAACTTTTGGCTACTTATACCAGAGCCTTTGTTGACATTTTGTAACTTCTTTATTTATAAATTTTCTTCCCTTCACAATAGGCTGCTTTGCAGAAACAGCTGTTCTGCACAAACAGCTTTGCAAACAGAGTTATATCTCTTAGGCTAAGTTATCTCACTGACCCCAGCTACATGCCTGCTTAATAATTAATGACTTTTTAAAAATTACTGGAATACTGTGCAGATTCCTCTGGTGCACTGAAGAAGGAAGCCAGACCTGCGCTCAGCTTTATAACGGGAGTCGGCAGAGAAGTGAAGCAGCCCGAGCACGGGGGCAGAGCAGGCTCCCCGGGAAGCTCCCCTCGCTGGCTGGGCTAACGCCCACTGGAAGGTCACACATTTCAAGTTTTTAAAGTTTGCCACTTCCCACAGTTCTGGGAATAGTTTTCAGCCATGGAAAACCAGGGAGCTACTGAAATAAGTCACCACTCCTCAGAGACACCAAATGCTGTGATTTTCCAGCAGCGGCTTTGGTGGTGCTGACCGGTGTCTGGTACCTCAGAAGACAATCAGACATCTATTGAAAAGCCAAATACTGAAAGTGAGCTGTGCCTGAAAGTCCTTCCCCACACAGAAAACTGAGGGCATCCTTCCTCTTGGAAAGGGCTTTGACACACACATGGGACAGTGCGGGGCTCTGCCCTGGAAAACCTTTTGCCGGTCACTGACAGTTCTGCTGCAGAGACCCGTCACAGTTCACTGGCAAGATTAGAGCTGGTCCAAAAAAAATAAATGAATCAGTATTCCTATTCGCTGTGAAGTTTTGACAGATTCTGAAATGAGCTGCGAATTTTTAACATTCATAGTTGCTGTTCAGTATTTTGAGTCAAAATATTAATTTTTTCACATTGAATAGTGTTAAAACAAAAAATGCTAGAGCATGGCAGCATTTCAAGCTGTTAACAACATTTTACTCTGAAATGTTCCCATATATAGGAAAGACTAGATAAATTACACCATACAACTTCATAAAACTAACATAAACCCGTGAACAAAACTAACAGGAAATGAAACTTTTCCTCGCCAAAGCTTAGTTCTATGCTGTAATTCTGATCTCCAAAGTTTTCCTTCTTTAACCCTGTTTTTAAAAGGCCTTTGAAAATGTTCTTTTTTTTTTGTTTTTTTTTTTTTTTCTTTTTAAAAAGAGATCTGTGCAGCTTTGCAGAGCGGGTTACAAAGATTTTTCCTCTCCCACTGCATTTCCTCCCCTACTAGTCGCAATCCCTGGCAAGCGATGGCAAACGTGGGCTTCAGCCCAGGTGTGGAAAAAAAACAGCGGGTAAGTCAGAGCTGTCCTGGCGGCGGGACCGTCCCTGTGCTCGAGTGAGAACATCCACGAAGCACGACGAGATCTTCGGTGCCGTGGGTGGGGGGTCCCTTCTCCCCCCCCGACAAAGGCATGCTGTATTTTTACATTATGGCGGTCATTTCTGCACGGGTTTAACACGCAGCAGGAACACCGCTCCAAGGAACAGCCTGTAGCCGTCGTGCAGCTCCCCGTGGCCCCGCCGGCGGGTACAGGAGGCACTGGGTGCTGCCCCATCACCCGCACAGGGGCAGAGGGACCCCCCTGGCCCCCCCCAGGCACAGCCCGGCGGGGGCAGCTTGGGAGGAGCAGCTGCCTGGGGCTGGGCTACCCTTTGGGGTTGTTGGTTTGTTTGGTTTTGTGTTTGGTTTTTTTTTTTTTTAATAGTAACTTCCTCATTCGTCCGCAGTCGCAGTAAATCAAGCTGCCGTGCTTCTGTACTCCTCCCCCCGCAAAAATCCAGACTATGGCCAGTGTAAGTCACCCCCGCGCACAGCCTGCGGCCCGCGCCGGCCAGCCTCCTCTGGCCAGGGAAGCTAATCGGCTAATTAAGAGAGAAACTGGGCTGTCGCAGCCTCTGTAGCCCAGCGTGGGTCTGACAAGGCGGCACTTCATTAAAACAAATCCCTGCATGATTTGCAAACAATCTTTTTTTTTTTTAATTACAGTTCATTGCCCATCAGTATAATATTTTTAATTAATTGTATAACACCGTAGCCATCCCCCATCCACTACTGAAACTCGGGAGTATACACTCATTTTCCGATTTTTTTTTTTTTTTTACCCTGCACAAACATCCAAAGACCAGAACCCATCTGGAGAAACAAGCACCAAAACGCTGTGCCGATGCCCACGGGGAGCTCAGCTGTTACAGACTGCAGTACCCATGGGACCCAGTCCAGCACCACTCGTCCCCGCTGTGGCAGGGGACTGGGGGCACAGCACCACGCGCAGGGGGTCCAGGCATGAGCGCCCCACCAGCTCCATCCTGGCACCAGGGCTGCATCCAAATTCCTGCTGCTGCAACTTACACATGGACAACAAAAGGCAGCAGCTTCCCTGCGGCCATGGGTTCAACACGCCGCGTTTCAGCACGTGAGCTTTGCCCAAAGCGGAGCCGGGGGGCTGCCGGCGGCTCCGTGGCACGGCCTGACTGCACCGGATCCGGTTTGGCAGAAGGATGCGCTCCCTTTACCAAAACCGCCTTGAACCAGCCGTTGGATCAAGTCCGGGAAGAAAAGAGGCGCGTGAAGCCAACGCGCCGCAACCGCCACAAATACGTAGGAGGAAATACAAGCTCCAGCGCAGTTTTGATGCTGGTCTCCTCCGTGCTTCTGGGGAGAAGGTGTGAACGCAGCCGTATTTTAGCCCCAATTAAGCTGATCCCAATATACACAGCGACAGCGAGTGACCTGGGGGACAGAGTGGGACGCTGCCAGTACGCGCCGTTCTCCGGGAACGGTGACATTAAGGATGAAGTGGGAAGCCACCGCGCTTGCAGGGAGGCTGGAGCCGTGCGGCACAGATGCTCCGCGCCCGGGGGGAGACAGCTGGGCCTCCTCCGGACGGTTAAAAACGAGGGGGTGACTCAGCCCCCCGAGGGGGAGACAAACCCCGTGGCTCCTGACGGCCAGTGGAGACGTCCCAGTCACGCACCTCCGCTCCTCGGCCACGGGCGAGGACGACCGGGCCCCCAGTGGCCCCCCGGGGGTGCTCGTGCCCGCGGCGCAGGGATGCGCTTGGCAGGCGGCGCGCCTCGCCGAAAGGCATTACCGACTTGGCAAGGGAGGCCGCTTTCCAGACAAGACGAGACATGAAGTTGTTGACACGTTTCTTCCTGTTCCCATTCAAAAACTACAGCGCGAGCGGTGCTGCGAGAAAGTCACGTGCCGGATTTAACAGATTTCTTCCCAGAATGAGTCTTCAGCTCAGAAGGGTAGGACATGAGGGATTAAAAAATTAATACAGAATTCTGTTTGCCCGAGAGGGCTGTCACAGCATGCTTGAAATAGGGTGCCAAATTCTTCACTGGTTTCTGCCCTGTAGTAGCCTGAACTGATGCCACATGGAAAGCAAAAGACTTAAGTAGCAGTTTGGTTCATATAATTATTAATAACTATTCTACTGGGAAAGAATTTACAAATAAAGTACAAGAAAATGTTGCTCATCTGTCACAAGCGGGTATCTTCAAACTGCAGCATTACAAACCATTGCCTGGGATTAGGATAGGGAAGTAGGAAGAAAAAAAAAAAAAAAAAAAAGGGAAAGGATTGGAAGTGTGTCCCTTCCCCTGCCGTCCATCCATCCGGCAGCAGGCTGGAGGGACGCCGACCCGCCTGGCAGAGCGGGCTGTGGGCACTGCCCTGCAGGCGCCGGGGAAGGGGAGCACTGGGAGTTACTGAAACAGGGCGAAGTGTAAAATGCCAGAAAATAAATTGGGAAGTGGCAAGGCCTACATTTTAGCGCTGAATATGAAATGACACAGAAGAGGCATGTGAAAAACAGAGTTGGGTTCTGGCAGTTTCTGACGCTGGGTGCTGCCCGTGGAACGTCGCCCTGCGCCTGCATGTTGGGGCATCTCGGGACACGGGGCCAGCCCTGTCCCGTCCCATCCCGTCCTGTCCCATCCCGTGGGAGCGGGGCAGCGCTCGGCCCCGCAGCATGGGGGGGTCTCGGCCCCAGGCGTGGCGCTCACCCTGGGAGCGATTCGGGGTGGGCAGGACCCCCGTCCCCGGCTCAGGCTGCGGGAAGGGACGGGAGGGGAGGGGGTCACAGCCCCGCCAGGTTCAGCGGGCGGGCACGCCACCGCCGGGGCACCGGGCACAGCTCCACCTTCCTTCTTGCAAAAAATGAGGGCTTTTGCTGGCATCAGTTGAGCGGGGAGAGAGATGCGTGTGTGAACTAGCAGCTGGATTAGGTCTTCGCTGTCCTGAAAGCAAAGTGAAGACCGAGTTCCTGAGAAAGAAAACAGATTGGGAAACAGAAGATTGCCCAATTCACTTACTGGTGAGTCAGAAAGCGGCAAGCCTGGCGTGTTTGCTCTCGGGCAGCGAGCGCTCTGTTTGACTGGAGTACCTGAAGGCAGCCGGTAGCAACCCGGGGGGGGGGTAACCAAAGCCCTCACTTTGCTGGCAGAGCGTTTGCACGCCAGGCTCTGCGCTGAAGCCTGCTGCTGCCGAGGGCAGAGATTTCCAAGGGGGCCGGGCTCGGTTTGGCACCCAGTGCTGGGGCAGCACAGGCGAGTCGTGGCCAGGGCCTCCCCGCGGGGCTGGGGAGTCGTGGCACTGCCCCAGCAGCATCCTCCTCCCCCCGCGGCCCCGGAGACACAGCCTGCCCGAGGGACACGGCACCGCCGGGGAAGGGGACCACCAGGGATGGCTGTGGTCATGGGGGCTAACAAGAATTGAAACACCCCAGCGTTTTCCTGACCCGTTCCAGCAATGATGGAACTCGTTCCGCCTTAAGCTTACAGTGGTCATTTATTATTGTCATTAATAGGTTTGTTACCGAGCATGGGTACGCAGAACCTGCCTCAGACAACAGGCTAACGTCCGTGTTTGCCATCATCCGGTTATATGAGGTTCCTCCAGAGGAAAATAATCTAAGTAAACTTGAACACATGGCGTATTAAAGTTCAATCACCGAGGCAGCGTCGGACAGAGAACCTCGCTGAACCCAAGACATGAGTAGCAGCCCAGGTGGCAAGCGCTCGCCGTAGCGTCCCCGGGCGAGCCCGCGTAGCTAGGGCAGATCAGCGCCTGCCCTCGTTTCTTCCCAATGTTTAAGGCTGTTCACGGACCGTACTCCTGCTTAGGCAGCTCTTCCCGGGTCACGGCTCCCCCCAGCACTGCAGAGCCCCATTCCCACGGCCCAGGCACGGGGGGGCTGCGGAGGAGCTGCCGGCGGCTGCCCGGGGCACCGAGGGAAGGCTGCTGGTGCACAAGGTGGGCTCGCTGCCAGGCGCCCGGCCCCGCCGACACACCAGCTCCTCCTGTCTCTCTGGCTCTGGAAAACGAATGCCCTCGCTATTTTATCTTGCTTAAGATCAGCCAGGCGCCATGCTGGTGCAGGTGAGGAACAAGGGGCACAACCCATCGCTTGGTTCCTCTGCTCTACAGGAGCAGCACCTCTCGGCTCCAGCCTGCAACCCAGAGACACTGCTTTCCTGCCCAGCATGCCCGTGTCCTGCCCAGCACCCCCCGTCCTGCCTGCAGGTCCTGGTCCCCACGGCTCGGGGACACCCAGCACGGCCAGAGCCCCGGGGAGCAGCCGCTGTTACTGACCGCTGCCCCGGGCTGGCACTGAAGGCTTGGTAAGGCAAAAGAAAAATCCCGGTAAATGAATTCTGTGTTCTGATTTTCTTGAGGATTTAAATAAGTGTATTGCGCAGCAGGGATGCTGCCAGGCAGGAGTCCCGGGGGACGTGCTGCCTGCCCCGGGAGAGGCAACCGGATTACCAGCGGGACGCTGTTGCTGCTCTTCTGCGGAACCGAGATGAGTGGCTCCAGGAGGAAGACAGATTGCCCTTTAGTTCCTCCACCCCCCCCGATACTGCAGCAGCTCCAAGGCAGCACCGGCATGGCACGCATCCTCCGGGATGCGGAAAGCAGCACATCCAACCCAAATCCTGCCAATGGGGTTTTTTTGTTTTCCCGTGTCTGGCCTTGAAGACATGGGGGAGTTGAGAACAGTTTCCTGGAGCCCGTCAGGGGCTCAGCTGAGAGGGGAAAAGCTGAGACAGCAGAAGCAAGGGAAGGCCACACAACGAATAAATAAAAATCAGTAGTCGAGACTGGGGAAAAAAAAAAGTCAAGGCACCAAAAGTGTGGCAGGCTGAAGGGGCAAAAGGGGGTGGGAGGCCAGGAAAAAGGGGCCGGAGGCCAAAAGGGGGTGACAGACTGGGAAAGGGGGTGGAAAGCTGGGAAAAGATTGGAGGTCAAAAGGGAGCGAGAGGCTGGGAAAAAAGGGGAGGCCAAGAGGGGATGGGAGGTTGGGAAACAAGTGGACACTAAAAGGGGGTGGGAGTACAGGAAAAAGAGAGGCCAAAAGGGGGTGGGAGGCTGGGAAAGTTAGAGGTCAGCTACAGAAGGGCTCATGCTCCTTGTGCTGGGAAGCATGCGATCCCCTCAGCACAAGAGCCAGACTTTGGGATTTTCTCTGTTCACAGCCGGTAAGAACTGCCCACCCTTCTCAAGCATGTTGCAGGTACAAGACGACAAACATCTTTTCAGCTGGTTTTGGTAAAGTCCCTAATGGAGGTACTTACTCTCCCTGACCTACTTGGGTGATAAGTTACCTCCTAACCCTGGCCCTTCTACAAGCAGTTTAAGTTGGCACACTCAAGCCGAGCTCCAGAATTTTCTTTAAAAATAGTAGCGACCAAAGTGATTCCCTACAAAATACACGAGGTGTTAGCTGCGACTCCGGGGGTTTTCCAGGCAGCGGCTGAGCGGGAAGGGTGAAGAGCTTCCCGGTGACAGCGTGCCTCCCAGCATCGGCCAGCCCTGCTTATGGGGCAAGATAAACCTTTACATTACAGAAAACATGCGATTAAAAAAACAACAAAAATCTCCTCTCAACCACACAGTGCTTTATCCCCCTCTGCTCCCTGTGAAGTAGGGGAAGGGCAGTTCCCAGCCCTGGGGTCACAGGGGTGAATCCTGCCTTCTCTCCCCAAACAGCACAGCTCGGGGAATCCTTTATCGGGCCAGGCTGGCTGGCAGCTCTTAGCAGCCCTGCCTGCCGTGGCGGCTCCCACGGGCACTGCCGGGCTGGCACCGACTCGGCATCGTCGCCCACCCCACCGCCTTCACACCCCTGCGCCGGCACGCAGCCTCCGTCAGCTGCCGAGCCGGCGCCTTTGGCCGCCATCACCTTTTATCCTGCTTCTTACCTCAAGACTAAAGGCGAGCAGGCGCCGGCCTGTGCACCCCTATAAAGTGCCGCTGAACTGCGGCCGTGCCGAGAGCACAGGGCTCTTGGAACGGGCTGCTCCGAGCTGTACGAAAAGATGAGCAGGGATAATTTAATTGCAGACTCAATTTAAGTGCCATTATAGCAACTCATAAAATCAAGCACCAACTGAAGAGGTAGGTTATGTTCAGGCGTACGTTTCTACGCTGCTGCAGGTGTACGTTACTGGTTTTGTGTTAAAGATAAAACACATAAAAGGGCAATGCAGACCCGACCCTAGCACCAGGCTTCAGAGACGCCCTGTCCTCCAAACAGCATGGAGCTGGTTTAGAGAATGGACACAGTTCAAGTGACTAATACCTGGTACTGGGAGAAATTAATACAGCAATGCAGCAGGCAGTGAAGTTAGGAAGGAATGCTGATAGATGCTCAGATACCCCCAGAGCAATTTTATAGGGCAAGTTAGGTTCTTGTTAATTCCCGCAAGCTCTCTTCCATAAGTTGCTCCTTTTCACTCTGTATCTGTGTGTCTATTTTAGGATGAAATTTTCAATTCAGCACAGATGTTCAGAACTGTGTTTCATGCAGCAATGATCTTTTCAAATCATTTTCCTTTTTGCACTAGAAATTACGAACAGAGGAAGGAGCTAGAGCCAGCAGCAGCTGTCAGAGGCTGGGTAAAATGACACACTGGATATATTTTCCCCCCTTTGCTTACGGCTGCCAGTGCCGCAGGCCTTGTAACCACAGTCACAGACCCCTTCACTACGAGGTGTCGGCGTCTCCCGTGTCCCTGCTGTCCCAAACCCCACGTTCGGGTAACACGCTGCAAGGCAGTGCCGTACGTTGAGCCGGCTGTTGTCCACCGGCGAGCAGCCCATCTTCCCCGGCAGCACAGTGGCATACCCAGCCAGGCGCCAGAGAGAGAGATTGATCCATTTGGCACCTCCATGTGTACTAATTACGGAGATGGCGTTTTAAATACAGGCGCTATTTCACCACCAGCTCGGTTTTGCTGCAGGAGGAGTGGGTACAGTTGCGACGGGCCCGGGAGAAGCAGTGACCGGCCCCGTGCGCTGCAGCAGAAGCGCACGAGGCCAGCGGTGCCGAGCACGCAGCAAGCGGGGGGGACAAGGCACGGGTGGGTGGGTGGGTGCCCATCACCTGCCCAGGCTCACAGCGCTGCCAGAGCTCAGACCTGTTTCCACCCCAGCTGCTGCCGGCGCGGGGCTTGTGGACCAGGTCAGCCCTGGCTTGGCCCCCCCGCCTCCCGCAAACACCCCAGAGCATCTCTGGAATCATCCAAACCTGGCACTCGGCCCCAGCTCCTGCCCACCACGGGCGATGGTGCTGCACGGGGAGGGGGACAGCGCGGGGGTGACCTGGGACAGGGGAAAAAACCCACAAACCCGCAGCCCCTGGCTGGATGCGCACACCCCACATGGGCTGTTGCCACACTTTCCAGCTGGCTGCAGAAAAATACCCCATGAAATGAGAGGCAGCGCATCCCACAGACCCAAAGCGCAGCGGCTCTCGTTGCCCAACACTGGTTTTTGTCTACCGCCAATGGGCACACGCTAACTGAGGGCTCGGTGCTGAGCCAGGCTCATCTTCGTGCCTCTCATTCGGGATTTCCGCACACCCCACGCTTCCACTGCGGCGGGTCCTGTGTGTGTGCGCCCAGGGAGCACCCGGAGCCAGCGGCACCCCGGGCTGCAGCGTCGCCGACACTGCGTAGCACCGAGCCAGCCACCCCGAACCCACCCAGCGTTAAACGTGCCTCCGCTCAAACAGCCTGCCAGCACCGGAGCGGCTCTGCCGTGGGGCCAAGCGTGCCGAGGGCGAGGGCAGGCACTGCTGCTCTGAGCTGCTGGGCGAGCGGTGGGTGCAGGGAGAGGAGGGAAGGGACAGGCAGAGTCCCCCCAAAGCCGCCTGGGCTCTGCGCCCCGATGCTGCACGAAGGCACGACCCCGAGCAGGCCCACCTGGATTTGCCGAACACATACACAAACACCGAGATAGACTCCGTGCTCGAACGGGCACTGGCAGAAGCTCTTCTGCGTGCTGATGGCGAGATGCGGTGCCTGACCCGTGGCGAGCTGCTATCGGCAGGACGCAGATGTCTGTTTTTAGCCTAACCGAGACAAGCCGCTTGGCTGACCCTTGCCCACCCAACAGAGATCAGCTCATCGCCGCAGGAACTTCGCCCATGACACTGCACCCTACTAATGCTAACAATAAGATAGGGTTCGTTTTGTATAAAGTGTGGCTTCGGGCTCTTAAAAACCAGTCATACTTGAGAGGAAGGTAGGAAGCAGCAACTTCCACTGCTGACCTTTTCCTGGACCAGAGGTATTCACTGAGAAGAGAAAAACGAGAACGTGGGTGGAAAAGGCAATTAGCAACGCTGCTCTACAGAAGCATTTGTTTTGCTTTCCTTAAACCACGTTTTGCAATGCCCCTGCAGAGTGCCATGGCCGGGAGGCAGCCCCGGTTGCGCCAGCCCAGCTGTGAAGCTGCTCCCGGGGCTGTGTATAGCCCCAAACACCGCACGCTCCGTGTGCAGCCAGGGCTGGACGACCAGCATGTGCATGTAAGTAAGGCTTGGCGTTAATAACAGCACTGAAAAAACCATTTCCCTTATAACTGGATGTTTTCTCCGGCGCAGATGCTGCTCTCCAGCACGAGCATCCCACCTCCTTCCTGGCCAAATCCATCTGGGCATCTCACCAGCACCCCACGGCTCAGGCACCCACACTCAGCCCCGCAGCTTCATTCCCATCCCCCCAGCCCGGGGGACGGGGTGGGCTCGCTCTCCCGAGCGCTCAGTTACATCCCCCATCCTCGGCAAGTGCTGCAGGTGCCTCCCACCGCCCCAGGACCTTGTAGCTGAGGGCACGTGAAAACAGTCAAAGCGGTTTTGCTCTCGCCACCCCCAAAGCCAAGGGTCTGCACCGAGCCCACGACACCCCCATCCCCCCCCTCACAGGGTGCCTGCCAGGGAGGGACCCTGCTCCCATCACCCCCAGGGGGGCTGAACATGCAGCGCTGCGCCACGTGCTGTTCACAGAAGAGCATAGCCTGGCTTTCCCATCCCATAATTGTCACTTCTCTTGCCACTATTTAATTGAATGTTTCCCTGTTGGTGCCAGGTAATTGCCAATATATGCCACGACAAGCTTGCTAAATTCCTGTGATGGGTAAAAGACTCCAAACTGGCTATTCTTAGGCACCGAGAACACGTATGTGACGAACGCTGTTTGGCTGCACCCTCGGAGCGCTGTCGGGGGGCTTCGGAGTAACTGCACGTTTATTTGCGGTGCATTCCTGAAATATCGCTGTGATTCATTTCCTCCTGTGGTTTATTAGCACAGGGATAACGTGCTTTCCAGCGTCTTCACCAACTCCCATGAAACACACAGCGCACTGACTTCTCACCTTTCAGTTTGTTCCTGGAGTTCCCATATAAAGAAGGGAAACTTTCCCCCCTCCCTCGCCACCCCCAGCCCCGGGGGCTGCAGGCGGTGGCCCCCCAGCGCAGGGCGTCCCACCGCAAACGCCACGGCGCTCCTCTGGCACTCGGCACAGCTCCTTCACCAGACGCAGCTTTTGCAGAAGCACCGAGAGCAGCAGCGGGTACCCCCCGCTCTCACCAGCCCCCCCCCCGCCCCGGGGGGTCCCCGCACCACCAGCCAGCAACGCGCAAGGAGAAACACCAGTTACGGCAGCTGCACGCCAGCTGCTCCGGGGCCCTTCGGCCATGCCTTTCCAACACCCAACAGCTCTGCACAGCAATAAACACTTTGGGAGGGGTGCACCCGCGCCGCAGGCAGGACCCCCACGGAAGGGCCCCACCACCTTGGCCTCAGCTGCGGGAGATCCGTCCCCCTCTTAAAAGCAGCATCGAGGACCTGTCACCACCCTGTACCCTCATCACTCGCTCTCTCGGCCGTGACGGAGGCATAGCCCCCAGGGGAATCCTCCGGCACTGTGGCCCCACCGCTGCTCCGCACCCTTCACCCAGAAACGAGGGGAGCTGGGCTGAGCCGGCGAGACCCCAGCCCGCGCCGTGCGAGCACCAGGGCAAGGTCTTCCCCAGTGCCGGTGCCCTCCTGAGGCCATGGATCAGCCGTTTCCCGGAGATCTCGCCCAGGGACCCTGAGCCATGCCACCCACCAGCATGCACCAGCTCCTACCTGCACATCCAGAAGCCCCCAGTTCCCTCCTGCAGCCACAGCTCCCCACAGCCCTGCTGCCTCCAGCCCTTTATCCCCAGCTGAGCCCCATCACACCCACCCACCCCCACTCCATGGCACCTGCCCAATTCTCCAAACCCGTTTTCCCAGCAGCTCGGGGGCTGCAGGAGCTGACACCCGTGATGGGTCGCCCAGGCCCACGGCCCGGTGGTGCTGCTCTCCCCGGCCCCCAGGTCTCGCTGTGTGTCCCCGGGCGCTGCCAGCGGGCAGAGCTGTGGCCGACCCGGCACCTCTCGCCAGTGCCGAGGCTGCGCTGGCGGCTGGCACGAGGCACTGAGGCATCGTACCACAGAAAGTCGTGTGGTCAGCTCTGTTTGGGCACGAAATAGGCTTTTTTATTTTATTACAACTAGTATCTGGATGGAAAAAGACCCTCAGAATTATTCTCCTTCCTTCTTCCCGATGCCATTCCCCGTTCTCACAAATCGCACAAAGGCAATGAAAACTCTCTCCCTAACTCTGCCAAGCAAGAGGCAGGACGAGGACCGCTTCTCCCCGGCTGCGACAGGTAGCATCCCAGCGCATCTCCCTGTGGCGCCGACCCCCCCCCGCAGGACTCCCGTGGGAGATCAGGGAAAGGCTCGGCCGTGGTCCCCAGCTGCCCAGACCCAGGCTGCGGAAGGAGGTTTCTGCTCCGCCTTCCCCAAAGGCCAAGAATCCTTTCCTCATTTCAGAAAGCACCTCAGCTGCAGACACACACGGGTCCCTTCGGACAGAATTCTTTTATCTCGGTTTTAACACAGTTGTTATTAATTGCTCTTGCTGTTGCTACCATCCCGGCCCCGGCCTTTCCGAGCCGCAGGCACTGACGCCGCTTTGGCAGGAGCTCCTTCTCGTGGCTCTCCTCAGCATCCGAGCGGTTTTATTCCTCTCAGCTCTCTGGCGAGAGCCCCGCCGCAGGCTGAGCTGCTGCCCGGTACCCACTTTCCAGCGGCTGCGGCCCGAGCCCCCCTCGGCACTGCCTGGGTGCAGCGGGACAGACCTGACCCGGCTGCGGCGGGGGGTCCTGGGTGACAGTGACCTCCCGTGGGGCTGGCGGCCAGGGCAGTGCCGGACTTCGGCCGCGGCAGCACTAACTGAAGCAGCTGTCAGAGCCGTCGGATTAACCACAGGAACCTCCGTGGCCGCCTTCGCTGCCTAGAGAGGAAAAGAAAGTCGCGTTCTTTTTGCTAATTTGGAACCTTCGTGCTGCTTGACGCGTTATTTTTTTCACCTAGCAGCTAAATGCAATGATAAAGTGCTAGTGTCATCACAGGTATCGATGCAAACACAGCACAAACCAGCTGGGTGTTCAGCCGACAGGAACGAGGCATCCTGGTGCGCCGAGCTGAGAAACCAGGTAAATAAAACCGGCTTTTGAAACAGGAGCTCTCCTGCGAGCTCTCCCAGGCCACGCTAACAAACAAGGAGACACCTGAAATCCTCGTGGAAAACAAGTGTTCCGATGTGTTTCCTTTTCCAAATGAAGCCTGTGATTTTTTTGGTCAACCGTTCTGATTCTCGGAGCGATTTGTGGGAGACGAATCAAGGAAGAGCAAGGCATGGAAACGGGGCTCCCTCTAACGTCACCGCTGCCTCGCCGCACCCCGCGGGGGCAGACGTGGAGGGTCCCTTTCCTTTCCCTGCATCTTGGGAGCACGGCCACAGGAGGGTAATAACTGCTTGGTCCAGATCTGTGGTATCCCGGCACTTTACAGTTATCCTCTGGATTTAACAATAATGTCACGTACGCTCAGCATTCTTAATGTATATCCTGTATATCTAACTTACTAGGCACTGTCGAAGAAAAAACCCCCGAGACCAGCATATAGGGTATTTTCCCCACAAATAAATTACATCCCTTCAGTCAAACCAATGTGCAGACAAAATGAAAAACGTGTAAAAAAGAAGGCGGTGTGATTTTTAACCTGATATAAAAAAACGTAATTAAGAAAGAGAACTTTTATTAGGGCAATTTCACTTTATTTTTTCCATACAGCAAGGTCAACTATAGCAGTAATAATAAAATAAGCATAAAAACAAATTGCAGCCCAGGACAGAGTACATAATTTGGAGCAACTACAAGCAAAAAGTAAGTCTGTGATTACATAATAGTAAAACCAAGCACATCTGTCCTTTCAGCAGATGAAAGTTGCGGGGTTGCAAGTAAGTGCAACTTCATTAATCATTCAGTGTGAGTACTGGAGAGATCAGATACAGTAATGGCCTAATCACTTTCTCTTTCCAGCTTTGGCATATATAATGACAAGGTTTCCTGAACGGTTTCCATTAAAACGGTAAAATTTCCCAGGGTTTTTTTTTTTCACCTGCTAAAAGAACAGGACCACTACAGCGATAAAAAATAATCACATAACAACTACAGCTACGGTGTGCTGTTTGGTTTGCCTGTTCATGATTTAACTCTTTTGTGAAAGTCAGTATTTGTTTTGAAGAATCTTTTTTGTGAACAATAAACCACTGAAATTGTCAGAAACTGGTTTGAATAGCATATATCTTTAATATATTTTTTGATACTTTAAACATGCAGTAGTTTTTGAATAATGTACGGAATATTTGATCCATGATTTCACCTTGATGGTCTGAAGTACCTGCTTTTTTTTCTTTTTTTTTCTTTTTTTTTTTTTTTTATTAATGATTTTCAGGCAGATTTGAACCAGTGGAGCTTTTGTCAGTCATGAGATCTTGGAAGGATGGCATATCTTTCCAGCTGAAAAAATCCTGGCAAACTACAAGCTGTCCACATAAAGCAAAGCAACTTTTTTGAAGGGGTATGGAGTGCTAACTCTGTGCCACTTTTGCAAGCAATTTTGTTCAGCCTGTCATTTTATTAGCCTTAACAAAACTCCTTGTAATTATAGACATTTTTATTCAAAATAAGATCTTACTATTATACAGGTTCTCTCTTTTTTGACTATATACAGAAGTGCAAAAAGTCAACCTTCTCTCTATACGTTCCCACATGCTAAACTGCAGCATAATCAACCCTCAAGAGTTTGCACACACACGCTATAATTCTTGTTACGTAAACTTTGAGTATTTGGATTATCAACAAAAAGTCCCTTGATCTATTGATTATGCAGCTTATTTATAACAAGGCCTGATATTCAGGGATTTCAAAAAATATTTAAACAATATTTTAACATTTGAAATGGATACAGTAGAAAATAAATTTTATTCTAATATCTAGGAACTAGATTTTCTCATAATAACTAATTACAAACAAAATAAATCATCAAAATATTACTCAATTGTCTGCCAGGATTGTTGCGATAGCAACAACTTAACTTCTTACTTAGCAATGATTATATAATTATAAGATATCCATATAAAAGATCTTTGTTCTTTTAATGAAAACTAGACAAGAACTAACAATGACTGACATTCTTACATTGTAATATTAAATCAGTAAAATATAAATCATTTAGTTAACAATAATACGAATACTCATATGACACTACATGTAAATTCAAAACTGAGTATGTTATGAAGAAAACTACTTTTTTTTTGTATTTTGAAAAAGTCATCAGTAAACTCTAATAAAACAAAATTCTATAAACTGAAATGGTATTCAACTGGTAATAGAAAATGAAAACAATCTAATAAATGTAAGAAATAAAAACTACACTTTTTAACAAGAAAAAGATAAGTAATATTCTATAATGTTAAGTAACTACAATAACATGTGAAGTCACCTATACTTTCTTAACACGATTGAAATTACATTGGTATGGGTTTTAACCCGTAATGTAATAATCTAAGGCTTTAATAGATGTACAGTACAATCAGTAAAATCAACACATCATTCTTATACTATAAAGCATCTCTCTCAAGCATAAAAACTCGCAGTAAACTTGGAAGTATGGAGAGTTCTACAACTGAACTCGCGCTTCTTCCACTCCACGCTACGCTACCAGTGACCTGGCCCCCACTTCAGCACTTTGCTGAACAGAGCAAAAATATCCTTTACTAGCTGCAACATCCAAACCACAAAAAGGAATTCCTTTGGATGAATCCATTCTTAAAACTTGAATGCACATCTATTTTTTTTGTTTTTATTTTGTAAAGGCTTTCTAAGGCTATAAGCAGTTAATCTGAACAAAAAAATCACATATAAAACTCACCCAAGTATTTAACCCACCCAATTTCTACGCTAATTAACATCTCCATTTTTTCATATTTTGGTTTGTCATGCATCTGATGTCAGTGCTTCTTCTGTCTTTGTTTAGAGTCACCATGTAAAGCGTGACTTTGATGAAGTAAAAGTGAAACCCAACTCTGCAAAACATTTATAGTCCTTTTGACTTTCAACAGAGGCTATAAATAGAAGCAAAAGAAGTTCCTCAAACGTTTGTTACTGTGTCTCAGAAATGGCTTTTCCCTTTTGTATATCATGTTATACAGTAAAATATGCATAAATATTACACTACAATGCCTTAAAATAGTTTATATATATGTCCAGTATGGGTTAATTTGTACGGCTAGAGTATCTTTCTTGTGCTGTCTACTGTTACTGTAAGGAATAGTTGGCCATTTCTGAGACAGCTTTGGTTTGAAACAGAATGGTGCCCTTTGACTGGTTAGTACTAATAAAGTAAGTGAAAACGTGGTTCTGAAAATAACACTGCAGAAATAATACTCTAATCGGATGTACAGTCTATGGCACTTCATGAGAATCCTTAACAACATGGTACTTAAAGCCATTGATGTGCTTTAAAATATACACAGTTGTGGTTTTGCTTGGCACATTCATCTCTGTCAGATACCTCTCTTACCACTTCTTACAATCTATTACATTAAAAATATTACTCTTAAACAAAAATTACTGTGCATGCACGCTCTCATCTATAATGGCAATTTTAAATACAAGGTGCACCTTTGTTATTTGTAAACCTTGAAAGAAATAAACTTACTTTAAAAAATTATATCTTGGTCTACAGACGTACCAATACATAATAGATTTATGGTTACATCATCGTCTGTCTTTTCAAGGTGACATACATGATTATGTAGGAAATAGACTACATATGCATATTCAAATCCATATGCATACTTCTGTGCTAGAAAAGATAGACAATGTTGTAGTTTTTAGACAATAAGATCACCTCAGCACAAATATCAATTAAATGTACAAAGTATATAGGCAACAGTGTGCAGTGGATTTCCAAGTTCTTGTTTCATCTCGTTAACATGCAATGTGTGGATGTCTTACTGCTGAGGGAGTTTCCAAGTGTTGCTTGACGGTATATACATTATGGCTAATGAGCTCGTCCTCTTCTCAACCCAAACACACTGTCCTTTTCTCTTTAGTTATGATCTAGAAAGGAAGGAAGAGAAAGCATTTTCAACAGAGTCATAACTTTTTGTTAGCACCACATCAGCCCAAACTTTACATCTGCAACGGGGAGGTCTGCCACCGAGCATCAGGGAAGCTTGCACCCAAACCCCTGGGAGATTTCCCTTCGGTATCTCCTCACAGCAGAGGTTCACGTTACACTCGAATCCCGCAGCGATAAAAGCGTATGACGCGCTGGCCTCCCGCTGTTCCCAAGGTCCCCGCCGCGGGAGCAGAACCTGGGCGACAGTTTCCCGGTGCCCAGCCCCCGGGAGGCAGCTCCCCACAAAGTGCCGTGGGAGCGCTGCCCAGCAGCCCCGGGCCCCTCTCTCTTCCCAGGCCCTGCTGCTGCTGCCCCTGTAAAACCTGGGAGCCCAACCAGTGCTTGAGAGGCACCTCACCATCCTGGGAGATCTGGGCCCTATATTCCCAAGGTCATTTTTCTTACTTCACTGCCCATCTAGTGTGGCTATTTCTCTGGTCTCTGTTGCCTATCGCACGAGAGACACATCTAGAGAGTGATTCTTCCTCTTCCTCCGGACGGTCTCTGAAACGGGGACGCCCCAGTCCCAGCTGAGTGCAGAGGGAAGCCTGGTAGCAAGTTTAGGCTACAGATAAGAGGCATCCCACCTGAGTCACTCAAACAGTTTAACAAGGTTTATGCTCAGCTGAAAGGAATAACTATTATTATAAACCCACTGTGGCAAATCAGTTAATCCTCACCCTAAGTAGTAATTCCACTATGGCCGAGCCATTCAATAAAAAACACAGCAGAAACGGAGCGCAAGGGAGAGAAAAGTAATACAAATCACAAGCTATCCTAGGGGAGGTGATGTGCTGCAGGTGGTCTTGATGACAACAGGCAATTTAGTGACAGACGAGAAACTACTCATGGGAAGATACAGGGGAAAAAAAGACTCTCAAGCTTAGGCACACAAACCTAGATTTCAAGCTATGCAGGGTAAAGGTTATAGTATAAAAAGCTGACATACACTATCTGCAATCGCCGTTCACACCAACACAATGCAGGTATGAACTGTGCCTGCACTGCGGGACCTCTCCTTGCCATACCACGCATGCCAGGAAAATACTGTACATAACGCATCATAGCCTGACAGCCTGTGTTCAAGAGAAATCAGGCTTCAGCTAGGCAGACGACTAAACCTGTATTTTAAGAGATGCTGGCTTTCCAAATCTGGAGATTTAAAATCCGTTCTTTCTAAAGACAGCTTAACGTGACCATCTCCCCCCTAGACCTGGCCCTCGGCTCACATCAGTGCTGGAGCCACCATCCTTTATAAACAAAACTTAAAACTCTAATTTTAGACTCTCTGATTTTGCTATATGGATGTGTACAAACTAATATTGACATCTGGTCCAACACACTAGCTAACGTGGTCACTGCTAACTATGGGATCTCCACGCAGAGAAGAATCGCACATCAGTGGAGTTCAGAGCCTATTCCCCCGTATCTTATTAATTTTCTTAGAAAGAAAATAAAAACATTCTGTCCCTGCAAAAGACAAATTATGCACACATAAAGGTAAGAAAAATGCAAGCAACAACACATCGGGAACTTACTGTTTGATGACAAAATGTCTACATCTGTGTAACATACTTGTGGCTAGTCAGATGTTCGGCAGATATTATGGGTATCTACAGGTAAAAAATTTAAACAATGAATAACATGTGCAATGAGCCAACCCAGAGACACAGCATTTTGCTACAGAACATAAGTTTGGAAAAGTGAGGATCAGCTGTGAGTTGGTGGATTTTATATTGTAACTGTAAGTTAAAGTCAACTGAAGTGCTACAATAGCAACTTAAAACTGGAAAACATTGTGTTAAGTACTACTTGACAAATATAAATAGTATTATTGGTTGTTTAGGAAATAAGAGAAGTTAAAATCTACAAAAGTCATGCAGTGCAGTAATTGAACATCGCCCTTTTTGTTGGCCTACACAAAATTCTGTGCTTTCAGTGTATTAAAATGACAAATTATACAGTGGCCTTGTTTCAGTCTGATTTTGTGAAGTGTTCACTGCTTTCACTGTCTTGGTTCTTGAATGCCAAACCTAAGATGCCCTGAGGTTGATTTTCACAGCTGGTGAAAATCCACTGTCGAGAAGAGCTGCCTGCTCTTCCTACAGCCACTGCGGGCATCGCGGTGGATCAGCTGAAAAGCTAAGACTCCCCAAAGCAGTGAAACAATTCTCAAAATGTTTGCCTGCATTAAACAGAATTCGGTACGTGGCTTCTCTTGAAGTGCCCCATCAACTCAGTTTCCCATTTTAAAAAAAAGTATTAAAACCAGAGCAGAGCACCAGCAGTACAAATAATGCACTTCTTGCGTTGTGCCACCCTTGGCTCCCAGCCGCGCAGCCCTCCGTGCGCGCTGCACAGGCTGAAGTTGGCGGGAGCGAGCCCAAATGGAGCTGGCGGGGCAGGCCCCGGACAGCACCACGGCAGGCAGGGCTGGAGGAGCCGGAGGCGCCTGCATCGCAGGCAGGACCAGAAGTCCGGCGGGAGGGAGCAGACGGATGCGCCCGCGTACAGGGAAACATGCTGGGTCGTAGGACACAAAACGGATCTGTACGATCACAAACGGCTGTCGCGTTTGAAGAGACTCTTTTTCCTGATGGATACTAAGGCTGATCCGTTAATCCGCACAAGAAGGGGAACGGGGAGGTTTCTTCTTAACTAAATCGTTTAAAGGTCTTGGTGTTGGTTTTTCCACCCCTTGTGCCCTCTCCTCCCCTAGCAACTTCACACAACTCAACAACATTGCCAACTTGTACAGAAATGTGCTTCAAGCATAATGAAGCTTCTCATACCATTTTTTTCTACTGCTGCAGGAGAGGCTGTTGCACCCAACTGTGTAGAAGCATCAGGGATAGTGCTGTCGGAACATACCAAGGACCTTCAACACCAGTCAATGAAGATGAAGGGCCAGATCTTAAGACTTTTGGCATGCATGCACATTGCATCGTGTGGCATTAAATAATTTCAGCATTGCTCACATAGTATATACATATATTTGTTATATATGTATATATTGAGGTTTGGCTGCAGTACTGTACTAAGTGTGTTATGAGGCTCCAGGGAGGATATGCATGAAATGATCAGATTCTACAACAGAAAGTTTCCCTGTAATCTATTTGGGAAAGTGCATGGTTATTTAGATAGAGATGATTTTAAAAAACAGTTACGTTTTTCTGTGGCCTGGCTTGTTCTCACAAATCTCTGGACTTACGGACAATATAGACACATTTAAATTAACTGTATGGTGCAATAAATTATAATATTAAGATACTTTGGGCATACAGGTGGTTGCTTGCTTAGGTGACACGTATGCACAGGTCTATAGGTCCTACCTATAAACTAGCTTTTCAAAATACAAAGTAATTCTTATTCTAGTTTAAAACTGTGAGTGACATGGTCATTCAGCAAACATTTCTCAAGAGCAGAAAGTGCTACCTGCTGAGCAGACCAATTTGAGTATTTTTTGGAATTGTAAAATATCCAGGCCCCTTTTGAGACTCAGGATGTGCACACCTACCTATCACTGCAATAGTGTAGTTTTTTGAGTAATATTTTTGAGAGATCAGTAAGCAGGCAGGTTAACAAAGAACGTACAGCTGGGCGTAGTACGAAATGGTAGTGGCTCAACAGGCAAAGGTGGGAAGGCTTGAAGCCAGACTCTGCACTTAATCCTGCAAGAGCCTGCGGCACTCGGTGCCCGCAGTAGCGGAGCAGCGAGCCTCGGGGCTCCTGGCTGGGCAGGAGCCGGTGCCATCCTCCCCAAGCACAGAGAGGCACGGGCACGGGCACTGCTGCTGACCGTCCAGCTGCAGCTGCAAACCTGACAACTTTACGATGGAATTTGGGAACTGCTGGAGGAGTTAGCTCTAATGACTTAGGGAGCTGAGGATGTCAG
Source organism: Aviceda cuculoides (assembly GCA_035590195.1). Taxonomy (NCBI): domain Eukaryota; kingdom Metazoa; phylum Chordata; class Aves; order Accipitriformes; family Accipitridae; genus Aviceda; species Aviceda cuculoides. Next base: position 42,796,215 of record JAVJGG010000085.1, read on the forward strand.
GTGAGCCTGCCTTAAAAACTGATTTATCTCCAGAATTAATTACACATACAGAACCACACCTGCAAAATACTGAAGAAAATGTTTAGTTCCCTCTTCTAAAAGGCACATGTGTGATTCCCACTGAGTCGAGAGTAATACCTGCGTATTAGACCAGAACTGATGGTTTCATGACACAGGCAATTCTAACTTCCTAGTAAATCTCAAAAAATAATTTGTTTTTATAGGAAAAATGAGAGGGTCTTTAAAAAGTTTTCACTGTTGCACTTTCAGCCAGACGTACTACAGAAATTCGCATTTCTGACAACCCAGCTAGATAAAAACAACAGGCCACGTTCTGTTCTCAAGTGCAGCTGCAGCTGGTACATGTGGGGACTGCAGCTCCTCTGGCCCCTGGTACCCATCTTTAGAGCATCGCTCCTGGCTTTTCTGGGAGGACTTTTAATCAATTATTTAGTAAACCATTATTCTTTTATTCCTGAAATACATCTAAACATGGCAACACTCGGGATAGCTATTTAGAAATAAAACCAGACTCTAATGGACATTTTCTTAACTGAATTCTGCCTACTGCAACAAGTAATTGGCCATTTCCAAGCAGAATCACAAGCTGAAACAAAGGTTTAAAAGAAGTTTCTGTGTGGCCCATGCTCAGATGTTTTTGTTTTGCTCTTGGAAGAGGAGAGTCAGAACATGTTCAGACTGCTAAATTCAGACTGTTAAAACTGTGATACTGCAACCCCTCTGCACAAAGGTTTTACTGGCTTTCACTGGAGTTCTGCACTAAAAGGAACTATCGGCTTCACAGAAATAGAAATAAATAATGGGTTCCGTGTATTACCCCTTTCTCTTTACATCTCTGAGAGCAGAAGCAGCATGGCCCATAAATGTTAAGACTGAGTCAGAAACTCTATTATCAATTATTTTTAGCATCAGAAATGGAACTGCAGCACCTTCTGAGCATGGATAAAGGCTTATTAAGCTGTGCTGCAGATCTTAGAGAGAATGTGTAGGCCAACAAGAGGTAAAATCAAAACCCCCATGCTCATTAAAAGCACCAATTTCAAGTTGTCTGTAAGGAACAAAGCTGTAAATTAGCAAACCTGGTTGGCTGTGGCTGTTGCAGCGAAGGGAACACTTGTGGCAGATGTTGTTGCTGCAGACACAGTGGCTGGCGTAGCACCGTGCACCATGGGAACTTTCGGAAGGAAAATCATATAAGCAAACATACAGAAGAGTGTAGCAGTATGGGAACCAGAGCGACATGTGGTAGGATAATTGAGCATGGTATTTATCGCAGCAAAAAGCCCGAGACATCATTGCCAGCGCGTGACATGCAATCACAGTGCAAAGCAGGACAACATTCCAGGGAGAAAGAGGGAAGGGAAATGAAAGAGAAAAAAAGGGGAAAATGCTTGTTACCATCAAATCAAGAAAATCGACACAAACAAGCTTAACCATTTCAATACAAAAATCAACAGAAGAATTTTTAAATGCCTTTATATTTACAAATTTTGTCTTTTAAAAATTCAACCCAAATATTTACTGCAAACAAAAATTAATCTTGTTGAACAACAGTATATGTCTATGTGGCTATAGTAAGATACAGTCTTTATTTAACACAAGATAGTTTCTAAACACTGGAACTCATAGTCCAATCAAAATCCACCAAGGAACAATGTGCAATTCAAAAAACTGCTATACAAAATTAATAACGTCTATGTGTCCATGTCAATTAAATAAAACAACTGCATTTAATTGACAGGTGTTAGTGCAGGAGGCTAAGGGAGATGGATTGGCACGAGAGCTATAAGTTAAAACCTAGCAGTGGATTTTGAGGGTCCGTGAGCTGCACCACAGGTTTAAGATAATCAAGAAACAAAGCTGGCACCTACCAACACTTGTAGCGGGTGTCATGCACAATATTGAGCCTGCCCATCATGCATTGCAACAGGAAGGTGGATTTGGAAAGGGAAAAGAATTAAAACAACCCATCACACGTGTAATTAGAAATTTCATTTGAACAAAGAAGAAAAATTGTTATTATGGGAACAGTGGCATGTAACTGTCAGCACAATCAAACCATACAATAGCACAGTGATCCATTAGAACCAGTGTTCAGTGAAGGGGAAAAAGCTGATAGAACTGTGTGCTGGTATATTGTGTTTGCCTCTTTAGGACCATGGAGTATTAGCATGGCTAGGAAAACTTTCTTTAGCTTTATTTTAAAACGCTTTTAGTCTTAAGTCTTTTTGCCTTTTGACACGAGTTTTGCAATGGTCTTAACCCTGGTTTCCTCAGATTAAAAGAAATACTTTTCAACTTGCACCTGCCTACAGGTACCCGAGGTCCACCGCTGTAAGGACACCGGCACTAGCTGGAGCGAGGGACTAGCAGTGCTGTGCCCTCGCCCTGCAGCAGCGTGGGAAGCGTGGCGTGCGCCTGGTTCTGTCCGGCAGAGACAGACGGTGAGAGGAGGCGAGCGAGGCTCTCCCCTCCTGCTGGAGCAGCCTTTCCAGCTGGGCTCCTTCTCGGAGGGGCTGGGGCCACGATTCCGTGCAGAGCGATGACTTGATCTATTTCGTAAGCCACAATCTGGCTGCTCCAATATTTAGGTAGTATATAGGCAAAAACCAGGTGAATTTGGCTTGTAGTACTCTTGTCATAGCTGTACCACCCCTGTGAGCTGCCATTGAAGTGGAAGTGACCCTGACTGTCCTCTGCCCTGTTTGCTTACTATGCAGGTCAGAGGAGTGATTGAATAGCTAAAGTCTCCTATGCAGCTCATGGCAGCACCTAAGAATACTTGTTCAGCACTTTTTTCTACATTATAGGACATATTTTAAGCTGCTAGTGTCTGGGCTCACAACTTGCAACTCTCTTTAGGCTACATGAAAATAATTAAAGCGACAGCACCTGGTGAATTCCGCCCTGCAACTAGAGAGCCAACAGCAGTATGGTGTTTTTAGGAACATGATGGCATCACTTTTTAAATATCGTTATGTTGGTTGATTCTGTTTACACAGCAAAATGCCTTCCATCAGACTGAACTCAGAATCTTCTACTTTTGCTTCCAATATGATAGATAAATATATACTGATATTTCAGAATATACATTTTTAATAAACAATTTACTTTTTTATTTAACAAATAACATTTATTAACACTGCTAATTATGCTTGACACAGCAAAAACTGAAATAAACTCTGAAATCTGGGAAGAGAGATTGCAGTGGAAATAGAAACATATTCTAGAAGACTGCCAGTGGGAGTCATGGCAATGCTGCTTCCTTGACATTACGTGACCGTAACGGGGGGACAGGAAATTGTTTTAGCTGGTGCGAAGCATTGTAGTGGCTTGCACAATCTCAAGAGCATTTAACTTAGCAGGGGAAAAAAGTCAGTCAGCATAATTACTGCTGGGGACAAGGTTATTCACTGTCATCTCTGTATCTGTAAGGCTACAAGGAAAAGGGCATAATCATGCTTCCTAATTACTTTTCTATTTCTGTGTCATGGAAGAGACTGAAAATATTCATAAAGAAAAGTTAAAAGAAGGGTAGCTCTTCCAACTTCCCCATGTACAAATCATGGCTGAAGTCAATGGGACCACTTGCAAGACTAAAAAATGGAGCAAAATTTGGCTATAAAGTACAAACAGTAAGTAAAACTGCTTTCTCAGGCCCTCTTATGACATCTCTATGGTGTTAATGAGGCTACAGAGAAGAACCTTTGAGTTCTTGTCTCTGTGCAGAAGTGCCCTATTTATAATGTTGTACATACTTCATTAGATCTGGAATATTACGTCATTCCACGCATAATTATGTCTACATGCTAAAGAGGAGTTAGATATTCATGAAGACTGAATTATCACTGTAAAGCTTTTCAGCTCAAAATTTTAGTCTGAGTTACCATCATTAACATTATAACCAGTGCACACAGTTTTGAAAGGGAATTGAAGCAAATGAACATGAGGCAGAAATGAAAATACTAGCTAGGGTGCAATAACTTGCAAATATGAAGACGTAATGCTGTATGACCCTCTTACCAGTAATAAAAATCATTTTTGCTATGACCTTAATATCCATCTTGACTTCAGAAACTTTGACTGACTAATGAGAATGCATGAATAATAAATGTGGAGTTTCAAATGTTCCCTAGCTTTTCAGCACAAGGCAGAATTTTAATTCAAGGATGTGTTCAGTTAACTGATTATAACTTCACAACCAGATTAGTTCTGCAGTGGAATAAAGCTAGTTTTATAAATATTCTAGGCTTACTAGTGTTTTAAGCATTTTTTTCTCATCTCTCCCTTGTATTATTCCCCTCAGTCTATTTATTCTGTCCAATCTACTAAATGCTAATTAAAAATATCACCATAGACAGTATAAGCAGTCCTGTTGAAGTGAACAGTTGTGCCTGATTTTTCCCTCCCTAACGTTTTGGAGGAGAGCAGTGTTTCTACACAGACCCAGAAGCCCCACTGAGGAAGATGCTTACACAGACACTGCTTTAGGAAAGCATCTGTGTGCTGACTGAGTCCCAACCGTGAGCAAGTAAGTTCTCTGGTGCTGAAGCTGCAGTAACTAAATAAATATGCAATGCGTTAACTCAACAGCAGAGGTGGCTGAAGTCTTTCCACGGCTGGCTCCATGGCTCACCTGCCCTGCTGCAATTCTGCCTCTTGCAGGTGCATTAAGGCAACAGCTCCTGGGAGCACCCTGCAAACCTGACCTCCTTCTTCTGGCGGATTACACTTCCCAAGGACTGTCTGGTCACCCGGTTGACACGCACAGGCCAGAACAGCTGTATATGCACAACTGAGGAGACAGTGAGCTGAGGCGCAGGATGGGAACAAGCACCAGGGCAGGAATTTCATCTAGTTGCACAGAGGAGCTCTCTATCTGCACGTACAGATATACCCCCAGACAGCTCGAAGTTACTGCAGGACAAAGAGCATGTGCAGTGGTAGTGAACGCCAAGTAACCCATGCTCTGCAAGTTCACAGCCCCTCAGCAAAATATTCACCCACGTCTGCTAAGGTGTCAAGAGTCAGCAGCCAGGACCAACGTACCAAAACAGGCTGTGAACATCTATTGAGTCGTGTAGAGCCTCCTCATTCGGCAGACTAACTCCACTTATTTCAACTAGCCAACACCACAAGTGTTCCCAGCTCTTTCTTGCAACGCCTTTTAGACTCCCCTCTCGGTCTGTGGACAGCTTCCACCAGCCAAGGTTTCTGGGAGACCTCAAGAGGGGAGCCATGCAAAGAGGGAGCTTTATTTGAGAGCAGTGAGATGAGTACCTAAGAGCATTTAATCATTCAAAGTGTGCTGGAGTGCCAGTGCCTATCCCCTGGCATGGACGAACCCTTTATTTGCTTTCACATGCCCTTGCATACAGGCAGCCAGAATTACACCTTACGATTTAGAAGAGGTATCTGGGTTTGTGTGGAACATGAGCGGAAAACTCTCAAGGGTGAAATATCAAGTGTGAAGTGTCCTGCAGAGGAGGGTCCTGCCAAGATCCTCCAGAGGGGTACCCACTGACACCGCGTAGGTTCTGCGAGTGTCCTGCCCTCCAGACCTGCTGCATTTTCATACATTGCAGCTCAAGCAACTAAGAACACATATGAGTAATTACACTTTGGGTGTCTGAACTTGAAAAATGTCATTTTAATTCAGGCCCCGCTGAATTAACCTGCCTCTGCTCCATGGCAATGGAGCTGAGGGCACCCACGCTCTGTGCTCTCCCGTCGGTTCTTAGGCACTGACGGAGAAACTCTACATCCAGGTGACTGTGCACAAACTGGACTGATGCTACTTAAAATTAAGTGGGGGAAAACTAAAAAGGGCAAGGTGGCAAATAGAATTTTCAAACTTTTGAAAAAGTACCGGGTTACTGGAAAGCTCAAACTGCTGCTATCTGAAAAATATATACGAAACTTCAGTGGCCAAGAAAGGTCAAATAAAGCATCAAGAACCACTGTGCAAACTCCAGTAGGTTTCAGTATAGATTTGCTAGAGGAAGAGCTGAGGTAGGTTGTAAGTGCTGATGTGAAAGATCCTGGTCAATGATGTAGTGCAAAGGAGGCCTGACGCACACGAACCATAACCCCAGCTCCTAAGTTCACAGGGCGCAATTCAAAGCAGCTTGAGTACTTTCAGAAATTGTCCAGCACCTCGCTGATTTGGAGATACAAGCTGGAAAACTGCATGGTTTACTAACTACATCAGTTATGCTTTGCCAAAACAAACCTGTGAAATTGTTTAATATCTACAGGAAGGACTGTGATTGCATAAGCATTTTTATATGAATTTCAGTATGTGGGCTAGAGATCTGATCTAAAGCTTACTCAGTCAGTCTTCCTATTGACTCCAGCAAGCTTTTGCTGATATATTTCAGTGGTTGCAGTACATTCTTGGAATCTAAATAAGTTATTAAAATGTACTAAATCAAGCAACTGATTTTTGTGCCATTTAAATTATACATGTTGGTTGTATGCCAGATCAAGAAAGAATGGTAAAAGGCATTATACCAAATTCCTGGGAACATACTTGCCAAAAATGTTTAGGATAAAATCCTTAATTTTTTGTTTGGTAAAGATCAAATAGCTGCATTTTCTTTTCTCCCCTCCCCTCAACTAGTCTGCATTATGAAGGGCTGTCCTCACAGACTCCTTCCAATTTTTTGAGCACAGATCTATCAGACATCCTCTGCATACCTCCCAGAATGATAGTGCTGTTTTAATGTGGGTTCATATGTAAAAAAACTAACTCAGATGTGTTAATATAGGCATAAATTCACATGACATACTACATATGTAATTATTCATGAAGTGCTGTTTGCAGAACCGAAACATATATTCCAACTTTAAGCCCCATCACTTGTCCTCTGAAGGGATTTCTGCTTATGTAAATAGTACAGGCATCAATTCTTCAGCAATTACAGACACTAGGACAAGTGTAGATTTGATCACTCTTGAGTAAGAACAAGTGCACCTTGGTTCTGCTTAGTCCAAAATCAGCCCTGAGTCTTTACTGGTAGAGGCCTGAACCTTGATTTCTTGGGTAGGTTCATGATTAGCCTATCTGCGAGAGTGCCTGCCTGTGCCTTTTCTGATCACTGCACTGTAATTAAAATCAAAACCTTTAAGTGTGTGACTCAGAACAACTGTTGCTAAGCACATGAAGGCAAAGGGGTCTTACAGCAAAGAGAAACAAATACGACAGCTTAAGAGATGTGCAACAAAGAGAAGTTAATCGAGGGAGAGAGGAACGAGAGAGAAGATTTCCAATTCTGATTCGGGATGACAGAGCGTGACGCTGGTTTTTACATTAGACTGGAAAACACCCACCCAGCTTCCGAGAGAAGCAGAGAGAAGCCAGCCTTCCCGCAGTCAGCACCTCCTCTGCCCGCGGCTCGCCAGGCATCGCAGCGCCGCAGGCTGGAGAGAGGCTGCCTGCGCCTGGCAGCAGCCGCCCCGGCACCAGCGGCCGCTGCGCAAATACCTCTATGCATTCGCTGCCAGGAACAAACAGTTATTTCCTAGTGTGCCTTTTCCAGAATTTCCCCTTCTCCCTCCCCAGAAAAAGGCAAACGAGAAGCACCTACCTGGTGGGAGAAAGGCCGTATGCTGCTGTAACTGCATGTTGGCAAGAGCTTGCTGGTATTGGAAAATACCAGTATTAAAGACTGCGGTGGCACCATTGGTTTTTTCAAGCGCAGGCCTCTTTGGTAATGGGGGAAGTACAGCTTGAGGAATTCCCTGAATGGTGGATGGGTATAAAGATAAAGTCCAGTAAAAAAAAGAAAAAAAAAAAAGGTGGGGGTGGGGGTGGGGTGAGGTGTGGAGGAGGACGGGAGGGAGGGAGAAGAAAAGGAAAGAGAGAAAGGAAAAAAGAAAAATCAGTAGAAGGCAAAAAAACCAGGCAGCACCATGTTTATCCATGAGCAAGCAAGCAGCATAGCAGACTTAACTACCAAATAAAAGGCGAGGTAAAAGCTTTACAAGGGAGCACTACTTTAGCCTACCATTACAGCGGCACAGGGAACGTGTCGGAGCCGTACATTATAGGAATTGGCGTAAATATTACGCTACTGTAAAGCTTCAGGGTTTTGATCAGGAGCGAGGCTATCGGGGTAGGGGGAAGCAGCACTGCTAGCTCCATGAGGATCAACACGTAGAAGCAATGTTAATAGTCACCGTCTGGAGCGGATGGCGGGGCTGCTGGCGCCAACCCACTCCCCGGGCCCCAGCGCCTGCCCGGGCATGCAGAGCGCGCGCCGCATGCCGGCACCCCCGGGCTGCCTCCGCGCCACAGCGCTGCGAAGCCATGCCAACGCACCCTGCGCCCACGGCCGGTCCTGCGCCACGGCCGCCCGCACGGCACCCTTGGAGAGGGGACGGGGTGGGGGGGGGGAACGGGAGGGGATGGGATGGGATGGGACGGGACAGGATGGGATGGGGCCGGCGGGGCGCGGGGGCGGCGGGGTCCTGCTCTGGAGCCCCGCTCTGGGTCCTGGCCCAGCTCAGCCCGGCCCAGCCGCCCCTGCGCCCCTTACCGGGGATGGGGAAGTGGGGGTGGGGGGAACCGGGATATTCCATGTCTACACATTAACCCCAAACTCGACTCTACGATACAGCTACATGCCAAGCTAAAAGGTGAAAGGTCATAGTACCAGGTCAAAGGTTGCCTCGAGGGGTCGCTTCAGTGATTTGACAGCCGACTGAGTCTTAATTAGCAGGCAGCGAGCACATGATGGCAATGGCCAGTGGGGTCAAGCGCATTAACATAAACAGCAAGCAGAGGTGCATCATGGGGGCAGCAGTGCATTTGGGTAGGTGAGAAAAAACAAATAAAAACAAATCACCGGATGCCGTGTACAACGGTAACAAGACTAGGCATGCACGGGGGGCCGGCGGGCGGCCCCCGCGCGGGCGGGGCAGG
>JAVJGG010000085.1:42805261-42836149 GCA_035590195.1 Aviceda cuculoides
GGAGCAGGGGAGGAGTGAGGAGTCCTCCCCCTGAGGAGGAAGGAGCGGCAGAGACAAGGTGTGAGGAACTGACCCCATTCCCCGTCCCCCTGTGGTGCCGCACAGAGAGGGAGGGAGAGAATTTGGGAGTGGCGTTGAGGCAGGAAAGAGGGAGTGGTGGGGGGAAAGTGTTCTAAGGTTTTTGTTTACTTCTCAGTATCCTTGTTTTGATTTGATTTGTAGTAACTTAAATTGATTTTGTTTCTTCCCCAAGTTAGGCCTATCTTTTGCTCATGATCATAAGTGGGGAGTGATCCCTCCCTGTCCTTGCCTTGACCCATGAGCTTTTCTTTATATTTTCTCCTCATCCCACCAGGGCTGAGGGTTGGGGAGGAGTAAGCGAGCAGCTGCATGGTGCTTTGTTACCGGCTGGGTTTAAACCATGACAGTGGCACAGTTTGTTTATGTTACAAAATTTGTGACACAAACTCCAATTTTAAGAACAGGAAATACTATTTTTTTCGCCATAGGACTGTGTTAGCACAGTACCTACACCGCTGTTAGAAATACAGCTTTTTTTTTTGCTTGTCTGGATCTTTAACTGGGCAAGTCCCCCATTGATGTAAAACATGGTTTTGCAATTAATCTCTCTCCTTTAAAAAAAAACAAAAAAAGCCACCCAAACCCCCTGAAAATTACCAATTTGCTTCCTATCTTGTCAGCTCCAGGAGGAGATCAAAGGATGATTGTTAATATGAAGAGTTGGGTGCTCTATAAACAAAAAATCTTTCCTTCACTGCTGTTTTCCAATACTCAAGAGACTATTCTAATTGTCTCATGAAACATTCATTTTAGTTGTCAAGTACGGACTTTTTGAGATCCCTACAACAAAATGGTGTAGAAGGAATGGCCTATATTAATTTTATAAGAAAATCCTTCAATGAAATTCTGGACAAACCACGGTCACAGAAAGACTAATTTAAGACAACGTTGAAATGTGGAAGCACAAAAATGAAAGAATATAATGTGAGCAAAGGGTTGTGACATAACTCCTTTTAAGTTAAAATCATGTGATACTTAATGAAGAACACTGAAAACATCACAGTTAAATGGGCTAAACGTAATGAAATGTCATATATCCAGAACTGAGAGCACAGTAAATACAGCAATGATGTTTGTACATGAGGGTTGTTTTACTGATCCAGCAGCACCACACATACAACCAAGAGTTCAGAAGAGTATCTGGCATAATGGCAGTCCCACCATCATGCATTTTTAAGAGCTTAATAATCTGCTCTCTTCTGTGGTACATGCCTTGACTCAAGCACCAAGGATGATGCTTGTTTGCATTACCAGATTAGATTTGATACAAACTGGGTGTGTACTGGGGCAATCAAAGTTAAACCAATCTCTATTGTGAACATAATTGCTAAATTAAATTTACTTTTTAAACCTAAATTAGAAATTATTCTCCCCTGTATTGACTGACCCATCTAAAAATTACACATTACTTAATATATTATGACTACGACTTTAAAACAACAAACAAAAAGGAAAAGAATTCAGTAGAGAGAAAATATGATCACAATGCAGCTAGACAGGTGGAAGAGTATAAAGCAGCAAATCTGGCTGCTGGATGAGAGATTATTCTGCAAAATGTCTGTATTCAGGTCAGTGAAGGTGATATGCCTAGTTAATTGGTGAATACAGCACAGCACTGAAATCAATGAAAAACATTGATAACAGACGAGAACATAGTTGGTGCTCCACACATTTAGTGTAGCAAAACTGATAGGTGTATGCAAGAGATTATATGACACAGTTGCCTGTGACTGTAGGGGGACTGAATTCAATGGCCCAGAGGTCTCTTCCAGTTCTACACTTTTGAAAAAAAATGGCACAGGCATTTTAATTAAAAAGAAGAGATGTGATCTGTGACACAGTGTTAGGACTTTGGTCATTTCGATGGGTGGTCACTATTTTGCTTTGCATTAACAGGAAATTGACAAATAATTTAATGTTTTTTCTCTAGTATGCAGGAAGTCTTCAGGTTTGGTCCTTCCTATGCAAAAAAAATAACCATAAAACTATAATCTTGTATATGAACCTCTTAGAGTGTCTCTTTCCATTATGGATGGATATGTTCTTTTAAATGCTTTAATACTGCATGGATTATACTTCTAAAAAATAACCCTGAATTCCTGGAACAGTAGAAGCTATTTGTACAGCTACAGAACATACCAAGTGTGGAACTGCTTGTTCACAACCCCTTAAAGGCAGACACTGAAATTCTCTTCATAAATGTGTGCAAATGATACCGATCAAGATCTGTAGGACCTATTGCATTATAGATAATAAAAAGTTAATAGTCATCTTCATGAGGGGAAAAAGGAATTGTCTAGGAACGACTAGTAAAGAGGGAGCAACTTTCATTATAGATAGCACATGATATTACTGTAAAAAAATAAGGATGATGAGAGGATTAGGACTAATGGTCCTAAAAATGAACTCTGGTGATTGTTTCCAGGAATATCCTCTTGGTTTGACACCACCACCTGGGATGAATAAGTACAGTGTCTAAGCAAATAAAATTATTCACCTCTCTTGTGCGTATTCACTCTTTGTCTCTTGCAAGGCTGCCTGCATCTGTGAGACATGGTCAGGTCGGCACCTCTGCAACGTGCTGGCTGAAACAGTATCTGAAAGCTGCACTATCAGCCTTCTGACACACAGGCTCCTTCTCACTCTTCTTGCCCTAAAGTCTTACCTGTTGCTATCCTAAACATTCACTTTAATAAAAACTCCAATACTGTCTCCTCATTAATCACTATCTACACCTCTCCTCTGATACACCCAGCAATTTAGTCATTATTCTGAACTGACAAGAAACCTTGCACCATTCTGGAAGTCGTTGCATCTCTAACTGTGAAAACTGCGAAACATTGGTAGCACCGTTACAGAGACAACTAGCTCTGCATGTTTTTAATATGCATTTCCATGTTTTGGGAGATGCTCTTGAGCATAGAATTTTAAAGTAAAATAAGAGGGTGAGTTTTATCTAAAGTAAGTTTTCTACTGTGTAACAGAAGGTTGAAAACAGAATGATTTAACTTAATTTAGTAAAATTGCAAAAGGAAGTTGATGCTTAATTCTAATAATCCAGGTGAAAGTAAGTGCCAGCACTATGTCAGGAGAAGTTTACAGTGCCAACAATGTAGAACAAATTCATCCCTCTGCTTGGGAGGAAGGGGTGAACCTGCTCTCTTCCACTGCTAGGATAATACCACTGATTTTGAGTGAGTAACAGCAGATTTACACCGCTGTGCCTGAGATCTGAATATGGCTCATAATAAAGCTTCGATGTGTTTCAGGAGTGAAGACACTTCTTCAGGGACTTTAAGATAAAGCACACATTTTAGAGCTTTATTCAGGCAGGTTTCATTCAGGCTGAGTTTCAAAGAACCTGAATGACAAAGTGCTAGAAGGTGACTTTCTATCAAAAAGCACACTGTTATCTCTTACTCTCATATAATAATATGCCACGAAGCAGCAGGATTATGGACTATTTCTCTCACACTGTTTCCTCTCTGCCTTTTCTCACGAGTAGGGATGCCAGGTAGAGGCCAAAAAGATTGGGCCTCCCACCCTCTCCTCCCTTGACAGTCTGTGGTTCACCAGGATGCTGAAAACCTGCAGAAGACCTTTTGCTACAGCAAGCACCCTGACATCAACCCGTCCCAAAACCAGCCCTGATGGAGAGGAGTCCGGTACAACACACCAGCCCCAGGGTCTCTTCTGGAGATGGGAAATCACGGTTGTGGGACATGGATGTTTAAGAGTGGGAAGGGAATGGCAGGAGCACCACGAGCAAGGAGCAGGGCCTGGGGTGGAACGGAAGGACCCTACTGCCCTGAAAGCCTCTCCCACCTGGAAGGAAGCTGTAACACTGGTTTAACTCTCCTTCTGCACACCAAAGGACACAATCCAGCTCAAAATTATTTTTCTTTTCCTTTTAAAGACATTTTCGTCCCTACCTCTCAGCTCCCATAAAGCAAAACTATCCATTTCAGTTAAGGTAGCATGGTGCCATCTGGGTGTGAGCTTTCTGGCATTTCAGTTAAACAGTAACCATAAAGAAGGGCTTGTGTGTGAAAGACACTAACTGTTCTTGATGTCAACTCTTCCCACAACGGGGAACTGCTTTTAAATCATTTCTCTGAAGAATAAAATAGGATATTTTCATTATAATTATTTTATTTCCATGGAGAAGTGAAGGAAAAGCTGTAGGGCTTATATTCTTTACCATGACAGCTTGAGGATGCGCGTGAGGATTCCTGCCTCTGCTTCAACTCATTTTAATTTTTCTCTCTCAGTTCTCTTAATTTTGTTTTTTTTTTTGTTGCCCTTTCTGTTTCTCTAGAAATTTTGTGATTTCTTTTCCTTCTTGGAGCTGTACTCTAAGCTCTCTGCTCTGAGCTCCTCTCCATGCTTCATCTTGCTCTGTGCTGCTCGCTCACGGCTTCTTAAACACACTCTCTCCCATTGACCTCTCTGGTGCAGTGATAGCTGGTCACAACCCTTTGTACACAATGGCCAATTCTCTCAGTGTGAAGGTTCAGGCCAAGACTCAAGGATAGCCATTTTCAGAGTGGGTCAGTAATTCTAAGGAAAAAACAGAAGCTGTCTCTTAAGAGACAACTGTACTGCACTCAAAGACAAAAAGAACATTTGTTCATCAATGTCTATGTACTCCAATCCAATCTCCCCTCACAACTTTGGGGAGGGGTGGGAGAACCCTAACAAGGATGAGCAAATAGGCAAACCAAAATCATATGCACACTGATAAGATGAACTGGCATTTGAAAGGCGTGCCTGCAAAAATGAATGATAAATGTTCCTGTAACAGAGAAAAAGTGATTTGCCGCACCACTACTATGATCCCAGCAGAGCAGGCACATTTTATGTCAAACACTTTAATAGATTTTTTTGATAATAACTTCCCCAAAAAGGGTTTCTTCTGATTCTTTTCTTTTTTTCTTTTTTTTTGGATTACAGTACTTTGCCTTTGCTCGGCATGACTCATATGCACAAAAATGTGTTTATCACAAATGAAACACATTTTCAGTTTTATATGCTGAGGTAGCCAAAACTCAAAGCTTTTGACTTTTAAAGTATTTCTAATAGTGACAGGAAGGTCTGATGTGCTTGAAGATATGAAGCTCACCACCAAGGCAGCAGTAAGCTCAGGTGAAGGCATAACAAACCAATTTTCCTCCCTCACTGGGTCACCCTGTACTGAGGTGCAGAACTCTGGTTATGTACACACCAGTGAGCATGTATCCATAGGACCAATGCTGGAAATGACATTTCTTCTGCATTGTGTGGCCACATAAACATCAATTCATGCTTTAAAAGAAGAATGCCATATCACTTGGAAAACAGCACAGTATCTTGGCAACTTCTTTTGGAAACTGGAAGGTATAAAAGGGAAGTATTACCCTATACCGCTCTGGTGCTTCTACTTTTCCCGGAGTGTCCACTACTGGCCAGTTTGAAAAGCAGGATGCTGGGCAAAATATCCTGCTGTTACTCCAGCTGGGGAAGCAAATTTCATATCATTTAAGATATTTTGGCAATAATTCTTGTATTTGCTGTTCAGGTGGAGTCTGGGGTGTCTGATCACTTATTATTATCACAGTGGATAGTTCAAATATACTAAGCTTTACACACAGAAGTGATTATAAAACACAGAGTACAATAAAAAATAATGTGTGGTAGGAGGGTAAGAATGTGTCCTCCACCTTCAAGAGCTACCACATCTGAGCTGGTGGGTCTGGTGCACCAACATTTCTAGCCATAATCACTCACAGCCTCATTTACTTGATGTGAGCAGAGACAAACTGAGAACCTTGGTGTTCCTTAAAAGGCACGGTCAATCCCATGAGAGAGCGTGGAGGCATGTGGGACTTCCCTAATCAAATGGAAGTGGGAAGAAGAAATGAACAGGACAAGAAAATGTTCAAGACCTGGTCACTGTGCAGTGTGCAAGGGTGGTCTGCACATTTACCTCCTGGAGGTACATAGCTTCAAAACCTTTTTCTTTGTTTTTTTGGGCAGCTGCAGGCAACACAGCATCTTATGCTGTGGACTGCTGTGGCTCTTGCCAAGAGTCTTGCCAAAGGAAGCACACTACTATCAAGTATTGTAATGCTGAACTAGCAGATTATACCAAAGCAGCTAAATTTTCTTGGGCTGTCTCTCCTTTTATTTATTTCTTTCCTGCTTGTTATCACAACTATGCCATAGAGAGTTTTCTTTGGAACATTCTTCTAAACACAATAGACAGCATACATTCTTTATCCTAATGGAATAGCGAGCAAAGTACCCACCATATCTCACTTCCTCTGAATAACTTCGGGAGAGAGCAGAGCAAGATAAAACCAGGCTACAGTTTTTGAGTCAGGAAGTGGTGAAACCTCACAGAAGGCAATGCTTATGTGGATGAGGCCGCAAAAGTAGGAGATGCAGGAACTAGAAAACACAACTTTTGTTTTCTCCTGTGCTACTGAGTCATTGTGGGAACTGGGTCCAGGTACTTAAAGACCAATCTGCATACAAACTCAAGAGTAATGAGCAATTAAGGCACCTTGTTAGGAAGGGCTGTGAGATACTGACTATCTCTACAGAGATGATTTAAAGTTACCTCTGTCTAAAAATGGTCATGTACTTTCTATGTCTTAGCCTCCCAGTTTATTTTCACACTTATGAACAAGTGAACCCCTATTATATTTTAGTAAAAGGAAGTACACAAATGTACAATATTATTTGTGGAAGAAAACTGTCAGCACTGGGAATTTCACTTCTTTACATATCAACAAGGTATTTTTATACAGGTTCCACCATTTAAGGGGCAGAGAGCATTTACTGCTGTAAATTAACACTACCATTGTTTTGCTGGTATGAAAGCAGCAGCAAACATGCTTCCTCAGTTTAGTTTTGAATCTCAAGCAGAGTGCGTA
The DNA here is from genome assembly GCA_035590195.1 of Aviceda cuculoides. Classification (NCBI taxonomy): domain Eukaryota; kingdom Metazoa; phylum Chordata; class Aves; order Accipitriformes; family Accipitridae; genus Aviceda; species Aviceda cuculoides. The sequence continues at coordinate 42,812,260 of JAVJGG010000085.1, forward strand.
TTTCACACAGTAATAGGCAGTAACTTCCATGAACGGGGAACATAATTACAGTGTCCTAGCTCCCAATGGCTGAAGGTTGTAAAGGATAATATATAGCACCAGCTGAATCTGCAGAAGAAAAAAAAAAACCAAAACAAAACCAATAAACAGCTCCCTATGGGCACAGTCCTTTTTCAGAAGGTCTTTCCAATAGGTGTACAGGCAGGTGTTTTAGGATAGTTATGTCACTGCAGCTAGTTTGACAGCAGTATTTGATGGCTGCAATGACAGAATGGGAGGTTATAGGAACAGTTATTCCAGGTTTTAAAATCCAGCAATGCAAAAGCTAGGAAAGTTTTGAGTTACCCCTTACTTTTGTGCAGCACAGTCCTCTTACTGCTATCTAAGGGACAGCTACCACCCACTCCATAAAGATTTCTGGATTTCTGGGGTGCAGGACTATAAAAGCAAATGATGCAAAAATACCCACATTTCCGCAAACTCCTCACTTTTCTTTCCTAGAACATCTTGCTATTCCATCTTTTGAACAAGAAACACCAAGAGCGTTGCCTTCTGTCATTCAGGAGCTGCAGCGCTCTGAAGACAGAGGCACACATGATTCCAGTTGCCCTAGTCACAGACAGTGAACAATTATGAACTGACCAAGCTCCTTTATTCAGCCTTCTGCAAACCTCCTCAGATGTTCTAGATTCGCAGAGTACTCCAGAAGGCTAGTGTCATGTTTAAGCTTTGCTTTTAGATGCACTTGATTCCACCCATGTGGTGGGGAACCTTAATTAGCAAGAAAGGCACTGCTCCTCACTCCTCTTTAGGTTACGTGCTAGATTACAGCATTGTTAAAATACAAAATGCTGGACCGTATCTGACTGCATAGTATTACAGGGTGAGGCTGTTACCTTCCCGAGTTTCTGCCAAGAAGCTGACTCCGAACATGAAAAATCCTTGGACAAAAGGGAACTCTGCCCTGAAGGTCCTGTCCCTGCACAGGCTCTCCTCACCAACGTTTCACTACGATCACTGTCACCTTCCAGACTCATCATGGCTTCTGCCATCATGGTTCACAGAGATGAGTACAATCACTGCAACAACTTTGGCCGACCTCATGAGTGTTCCTGAAGATTTAAGCAAGGACTCTGGGAGCAGAGTCGGACAGAGAGCATGTGCACCACAGGAGTGCCATGCCTCTGTGCTCCCATCCGTGCAGGTTTCTCAGCAGATGACCAAGATGGGAGTGAAGCAAGCCAATATCCAATTAGTATGGCTGAATCACTCCAGACCCCAAGAGTTCCTAAATCTTTACTAACTTCCAGCAATTTTTACTTTCTATTATCTAGGACAGGCTTTTATAACTTATGTCATCTCTGTCATCAGAAAAGCACTCTGGCTGCAATAATTTTTCACACTGTACATCACTGCAATTTATTTATTTGACTGGAAAGGCAAGGATAACTGAGAAAGAGAGCTTTTATTGTGATGTGCTCTCTATTGCAGCACTTCCCACATCCATGCCCATTTGTATTCCATCACCTCTGGGTTATAAGCATTTCTGTCAATGGGGATTGTCATGGCTGTAAAGACTTAACTCCTAATACCTTCAGATTAAAGAATTTTTCCCACGCACTTTTTTTTTGGTTCACATTTTTATAAGGCATAACAGTTAGGGGGTTTAGAGGTTCAGTGATCACCCACTGTCAATCCTATTTGCTCGTTTTCTTTGCCAGGAAGACGCTGAAATGTATTTAACCTGAGCCCCTCTGTAAGATGAGCTCTCTTTTCTCTACTAAATGTTCTCTTGTTGCACCTCTAGAGTGAAACTTGGCACTGATTTCATCAGAGGCAGAGCTGAGCCCTAACCCCTAACAATCACACTCTCTTTTAAGACCATTCATATGATGATACAGGTATTCAGGATACAGATTCAGATGATCAAAGTGTCCTGAGAAAGCCACCAGCTCTCACTGATTCCTTCGGATGTTCTAACCACAGGAATATTGGCTAAGTTCTGTACGGTGGATTTGACTAACGTTGGGATGAAAAATAATTTCCTTTTTGTAGTAGGGAGATTGATGAGATAGGTAGTATTTCGTTCTGTAGGCATCTGGATATGCACCTCTGTAAAACATACTTCCCCAGCATCAAATTCTGACTTCACCTGGACCAAAGAAAAGCCAGCTGGCAGAGAAAGTATTTCTCACTGTCCCAGAACATGGAACTGGGGCAGGAGAGGAAAGTCATAGATGGTTGGCAAGGTCATATCAAAGAAGATTTACATAAATAAAGAAGTTTGTGGAGAGCCAGGAAAAAAGTATGAGAGGGGAAAACCAAAGAAATTAGAAGGGTGACAGGGAAGAGATGATAAGGTCAAGTTAGAAATATCTTGCATCTTTCCAGATTAGAGTGATTTTCTTTCTTCACCTGAAAAAGTCAACCTAACTTTCCATGCTCTGAGAAAGAGCAAACACAGCCAGTAGAGTTTTCAGCTAACCCTACCATTGATGTTTCATTTTCTACAAAATAATGCACAATCACTAATACATGGGTATGCTCTGTATATAAACACCAAAGGTCACCACGAGAACCAGCTTGCTCTTCATCCTACAGTATAATATAGTCAGAAAACTGTCGCAACAGTGACGAGAGAGATTGTCTGAAATTGTTATCTGGTGCTAGAAATGAAGACACGTGGGTCTGGAATGTGCTATATATATGTGAAAGGAATGACAGAGGAATAGCTGGGATGTTCTTGTTTTAAAAAAAAGTAAATTCTGCTGACCCATGCTCTTTTCTTGATTCTATGGGCTACAGTCACCACAAATGCAATACCATTTACAACAAACTTGATTTAAACTGGTTACATTAGGGCAACTGGGAATACTATATGGCCTTTAATGTTCTTAAGCTTTTTTTGCAGTGAGAGCATGATGGTTTCTGTACAGGCATTTGCTGCTGAAATGGGAAATAGGTGGGCTGTTTGCTGAGTCTGTCAGCTGGAACACTGACAATCGCTAGTTGGACTGCTTCAATGTAAATATAATTTTCTCAGACTTCAGTACTCTGGATCTAAGTCTTTTTTAATGTTAGCGTATGATAATCTATTTAATTCTTATTATCTTTTATTTACATCACAAGAAGAAGATGACCCTGACCTTTATGTTTAACCATAGGATGCATTTATGTGGCTTGTAGAAAGTAATGGTGAGAAATTTTTGAAGTGCCACCATTTTATTTCTATCTTTGTTTCCCCTTCCCCCTTTACAGAGGTCCAATGTGTCAGTGCTGCGCCCTGAGAAAATGTGTGTTTGCAAGCAAAGTCCCTGGGCAGTTTTCCTTTTGTATTGAGAATAAATGTCAAAAGTCTTGCTTCATTTCTTAAATCAGATTTTCACTGTTAAAGCCCACTTTTATTGATGTTGTACTTAATAATCACATAATTGATAGACAGTGCTAGTAGTTGGATGTGTTTCATTTGGGTTAAGTTTGCTCATTACATTTCTTCTAGAAACTTTTCTGACCATGGTGAATCTTCAATCCACTTTCTCTAAATGGGTCCAGTTAAGTTCTGAAATCTAATTTGTTCCTGTTCAGTATTAGACTCCCGTTCTTTCTGATTACATACATACACATCTGGAAATCAGACTGATTTGGCTTAGCTTCTAAAACTGCAGCTGCATTCTCTTGTTTTATAACTATGGTCAATGTGAATTAGGCATCTGGTATCTTTCTGTCACTCAAAGCATTTTAACTCTATTTATTTTGAATATCTCTCGTTGACATTTCTGCTTGTCTGATGGTTTGCAAGATGTTTGTTTTCCTTTTTCACATTCCCACAGTGCAATTGTGTCACTTTCCATGAAGCAAACTGTTTACTACTGTCAAATTATCTACCTGTACAAAAGCAGTAATGGGATCTGCATGTGGTGTTAAAAGTTTTATTTTCGCTCCTCTCCAGCGGTAGTGGAATTTTATTCCATAACTCCAAGCATTTAGGTCTATGAAAATTAATCTAAAAAGACTCTAACAAGTCTGGCAAGTAACGTTTGGGGTTTTTATAAGTACTTCACACAACATGCTTTCTAAGCACTGACTAAAATGTAATGCCTCTTGCAGTGGGTAAACGGCGTAATATTTATACCGTTTGTTTTCTATGAGGGAAGCTTTTAAAGTTATCCTTTTCTTGCTGAAAATCATATTTGTAGTACAGAGAAACTATTACCTTGAATTGGAGAGAAAGTACAGGAGTCCAGTAAATAATACAGTGATTTTTCAAAAGCCTCCGTAGACACTATTAAGCAGTCACAAAAATAACACCAGCCGCATTTTCTGGAGAGGATCCATACTACTCACAACTTCTCAGAGCCATCCTTCTGCCTCCTACTTGCCCTACTTTTGTGCCATGGAGCCACCTTATCTCAGGGACCGTTTAAAGCAGCAGTTTCCACCAGAGCAAACTTCCCTGCCGCCCCTCAAATCACCTGGCACAGGTCGCCCCAGAGAAACACGGGCCCCTTCCTCCCTCCCCTGCGCTCACCCCACATGTGCCGAGACAGAGGCTTCTCCCACCCCTGAGCCGCAAGTCCTGCTGAGGAAAAAGTTAAAGGAGAACTGTGGGGTCAGCCTGAATGGCCGTTCCCCACGAGGCTCTTTCCAACAAGCACACTTGTAGTACAATTAAAGGAGTGCCTTCCTCCCTCCTCCTCCATCCCCACTCAGTCTTGTAGTATCTGAACGTGCACTTCTCCCTTGGATAAACAAACACTTGTACCGATAGGTATACTTCTGGCCTTTAAGGAATTTCCTCTTGTGCCTTTTTTTAGGATTTTCCGTTTTACCTGTCAGTCGCACTCACCGCTGGCTGGCATTTCTCTTTCACCTGTATTGTGGGTGGCACTTTATCTAAAAGACACATGTTTTTCAACCCACTTACCTAATTCTAGCAGTACAGGCAGAAGCTGCTTTATTAGCAGTATGTATACAACTCATTTGCAACAAACATTTTTTTTTATTATTTTTTTTTTGTGAGCAGTAGTATTGCCATGAGGTTCTGATTTCAGGTAAAAAGAACCACTGCTCACTACAGCCCCTCAGCTAGTCAAACAGTCAAAGCAAGCAAAGCCAAACAAGCCAGTCAGACATTATCAGAGAGAATGGTGATTAGAACAAGAATACAGGGGAAAAATGCATGGCTATTCAGAAACCGTCTTTTGGGGACTGAAGAAGAGATATGGAGCCATTTTTCACTAGGTTCACGAGAAAATGTCAGCACACAGATGCTACTGTACTGTCAGACTGCATCTTAATTTGGCCAAAGGGGACCCAGGCAGTCACCCCTCACAGACAAATTTTAAAGGCCCATTACAGATCTGATTTATTGGTTGCTAAGAATCTCCCTGCTATGGTCTGCAGATTTTGCATGACATGGAGCTGAAATCCAGCTACAGATAAATGCATGCTTCTCTATACGATTTAAATCCATCTGAACTCAATATTTCTTGGGCATCCGTTAAGCCTCCCCTCTGTTTGCCCACCCCCTTTCCTCCTAATACCTTAAGGCAGTTTACTTCAGAATGAAGCAGAGCATTAACCTGTACAAAATTGCTAATTTGTATATAACTCTCTTGCTGCCATTAAAATAAAGGAAAAAAGCAAACGCCTTTTGTTCTAAAAAGGCAGAGGAAAAATTTTCAGGAACAAAAGAAATGCCTCTGCCCAGCAAGAGAAATGAGAAATTGCTGGGACTTGTTTTAGATGTTTAGGCATGCTGGTGTTAACAACCACCATTCAAATAAAAATGTTAATTTGCTCCTGTCTTCCAATCTTCTTCAAAATTCTGTTGGCTTTTTCCTCGATAAATAAATAAATAAATAAAATCACATTCGTTGCCTTCAGTGAAAAGCCAAAGATCCCAAGAGTGAAATGCATTCGGAATCGCTGAAGAAACACCATTCAAACTTGCTCTACTCGAAGTGCCCATTGTTACGATTTAGACAACGTACAACAACAATCACAGCTCAACTTCTAACTATGCCCGCAGCGCCAGAAATTCCAAGTCAACAGCTCTCTTTATTTCCATGAACACCAGAGTCAGAGCCTTCCTTTGCAGTTTCCCTGGCAAAATGCTAGCAGCCTCAGAACACTCATCTGACAATTTGTGAAAGAAGCATGCGGTTCGTCTTAAAGCATGGTGTTTCGTACAGGGACTGTTCTAAACAAAGACAACATCAAAAGCAACACAAGAATCGCGCAAAGCAAGTCCGACTCAGCCCAAGTTTGGCTTCCACATCTGGCCGAACACAGTAGTGCCTCTAATCTGGGGTTTGCTTTGTGGGATTAAAACCCACCTAGTCTCTTTTACTGACCCCACCTCGGGTCCCAGCGACACCGCTTTACAAATCAAGGCGGGGGGGGCCCGCCCAAGAAAGCGAGGCAGAGTGTTAGCCCACCTTTCCATGGCTCTCAGCCCGTCCATCTTCGCCCGATCTGCAAACCACCTGTACTGATCCAGCCCATCCTGGGGACAGAGGATACCTTCCCGGCAGCTGCCGCCTCCGCCGCGCTCGGATTTTCCGGCAGGAATGTCTAGAATCTTCCGCTTGAGCCAGCCACAGCGACGCAAACCTGCAGCCCGGCTCTTTTGTTTTCCCTCCTCGCCGGGGCTGAGGCAGCGGCACCGCCGGCGCTGCCGCTCCCGCTCCTCCTGGCCACCACGCCCCAGCGTGCCCGCTGCGCTCCTCTTCCCACACCCCCACAGGGCTCGGCACAGACAGGACAATATGGCATCACAGCCCTCTCCTCGCCAGGAAACCAGTTCCTGAGCAGTTCCAGATCTGGCTGCTACAACTATGTGGTTTGCTCTAGTGCCTTGCGAGAGCTGCCGACAGCCCTCGGCGGGGGGACGGCGGAGGTGGGCTACGGATAGCATTAACACAGTCGGATCGACTTCGAACTAAGTCTCTACAAGTACGGACTTACGGTAACTGAAATATGGGTTTATCTATCTGTGCAACTAGATAGATACACATCTACCCACACACAAACATACAATAAACTATATATACATATATGCACACACACGTACAGACACGCACACATGTATGCACACATATATGTACATATAGATACTCTGTACGTCAGCAGGCAAAATTAGTGAAACACCTTAACAGTCTGAAACTACTTAAGAGCAGATCTGGCACCACATGCTGAGAAAGCTCATTGCACCGTGTAGTGACTGGGATCCCCGAGCACACGCACACGCACCCCCCTCCAGCAAGAACAGCTAACACATCAATTATTGTCTCTCGTCAACATACTTCTATTCCAGAGGTGTTTTCCAAACTCACCATGGCAGCTGCAGTCGCTGCTGCCTGGGCAGCTGCAGCTTGGTTAACCTGGTACTGGGCAGCCTTGATCTTGGCTTGCAGGTGCGCAGGAGGGTGAAAATATTTGCACTTTTCCCGTGAGCATCTCCCTTTGATGTAATCCATGCAGACAGTGACTGTGTTGTCATTGGTGTCGATCATCGCGCTGTCGGCGGGGTGAGCGAACCGGCAGTCGTTCTCTCCCCTGTTGCAGTTGCCGCGCTGGTACTCTCGACATACCTGTGACACCAGGAAAAGAAAGTCGCTTAATTTGGGTGACGGGTGTTGCGGGCACGGCTCGGAGCGGAGTCGGGATTTCTGAATGTCTGCGAGAGTGCCGCGAGGATGGGTGCCCGGCCCCAGGTAGAGCACAGCGGGGCTGGGACGGAGGGCTCGGCTCCCTGGCAGCAAGGACCTGGCTTCTCTACAGCCACTCCTGATGTCAAAGAGCATCAAACCCCCCCAGGATCAAGAGCCAAGCACACAGCAGGTTTTATTTTGGCTCCTGCTTAGCCGCCCACAGGACTTTTTCTGTTTTCTGAAGAAACGTGCTGTGGCTAGCTCTCAGAGATCACCCCAAGCACCACGGTGCTCCGCTGTGGTCATGCTCCGCTGTGATCTGCCTGTGCCCGAGTTAGCAACACTTGATGCATTAATTAAGGTGACCGGCCAGAGGTGCCGGGAGGATGACTGCGTGGCTGCCCCCCAGCAGCCCCACCGGACGGGTGCTTCACGCCCACGCCAGAGAGTGAGCTGCACCCATGGGGCGTGCAGCACCGCACCGGCTCCCATGATCCGGGCGTCTGCCACGAGAGGGCAACCCAAAACCCGCTGTGGCAGCGGCTGCCTGTCCTGGGCTGCCCAGGATCGCCCTGCGGATCAGCAGAAGGTGGGCCGGGTTGGGAAAGAGCGGAGGCTGCAGCCAGAGCGGTCACCGGTCCTGCTGTCACACCGCTGCTGCGCGACAGCAGCCAAACAAAGCTGAAGGCATCAGAAATTGCACGAAGAAACCCGCCTGGCTGGAGGGCATCCCCTTGCAGCATCCTCGCTGCTGGTACGTGGGCTCCAGCCCAGGCCCGAGCTGGCACAGACCCCTCCCGGACCTCCAGCCCCCACCAGCGGTGCAGACACTAACTTCACCACCAGTACGACAAACATCGGCTCCCTCTTCACGCACCTTGCAAACCCTGTATTTAAAAAAATGACGTGTGTTCTTTTCATGGTCAGCTCTTCGCAAACCGCAAACAAAAATGCGTTTGTCATTTTATTTTTCCAAAGGCTATAGGAAACAGAAAGGGACAAAAGGAACCAAGCTTGTATAAAAATAAAACCACTTTAGTAGATGGAATTTCCTTTTAAAGGTGGGTGCCCATGAGCTTGGATCATCAGTATTTCCTCAAGGACCTTGGCTCTGATCCCTGCAACAAACCAAATTTGGTTGTTATTTGGTTTCCATCCATGCTAGTGCTCTAGCTGCTTTTTAACCCCTGTGCTGCTTCAAGTACCAGCTGCCCATCATCTAAGACTTATGAAATGACATCCCCGAAGGACAAGAGCTATGCCATTTGTGAACCCTGTTTCACAGGAAACACCCATTTGTCCAGGGTCATTCCAGTATGACCCTATTTGTAGTCTTTTTCCATGCGGTGACAAAGACTCTGGATGTATATTTGCAGCAGAGCCAAATGAGCCAGTTCAGGCACCTCCATTGCTCTCGTTCATCCCTGTGACCCTACTGCTTGCAGCTTGGTGCTTGCAGAACTGTTTCTGCAGCAGACATGAAACAGATTGGGAAAATTCCTCAGCTGGAAAATAACCACTTGCCTGCCAGGTAATTCCGCAGCCGGATCCCTTCCCTGGTCTAGTCCCTGTGCAGTGACATGGACCACTCTGCCAGCTAGCACAACACAGGGAGCGACCGGGGAAGGAGTTGGCACCTGTTTAAGCCATCAAAAAACACAAGTCGACTTCTGGTATATGTTCCGAGCTAGCACCATCCCTGCTCACATGAGACCCCTGGTCTCTCTCCCCGCTCGCTCTCAAGCGTACACCAAAGGGAGCTGGCACGCCACTGCCTCTCCAAGAGAGCTGTGCTGGGTTGGTCGGCTCCACCGCCTGCGTTACGGCTTGCTCTCTTTCATCTAGGAATACTTTCTGGGTCATGAACCAGGTAGTGTCTTCTACCCAAACACAGGCCTCCCCCATAGACAAAAATGGGTAATTTCTTTTGATTATTTGTTTGCAGTCTAGAAGTAAACTGAAGTATTTTCCTCTGAAGATAAAGAAAAGGACGAAACTAACGTCATTTGACTGTCTTCGCTCTTTGTCTTGTATTGCTGATCCACAAAACCGAGGTCTCAAAACCACTCCACATGTAAGCAAGAACTACTCCATTATTAGCACAAAGATGATATATACAAACTCATATATAAGTGTGTGTATATATAACAGTATCTATATACGCAGAGAGAGAAAGAAAATGCATCCACAGGTAAGCTAATTTTATCATAGTTAAAAACCAAAGAAGGATGAACAGAAAACCAAAACAGTTAGGGAGATAATCTTTGGCATGTCCAGAGCAAATTTTCACAGAGCTGTCATGCAGTAGCTGAGATGAGGCAATGAATGGCTCCCTCTCAAGGGCTCCTTAACAGACCTCTGAACAATGGTTTACAGCAGTCAGACACAAACCATAATACTGCTAGTCCTCTTAATCAGTGTGACCAGCAATGGCTTTTCAACCACTGTGATGGTAACCAAGAATGTTTCAAATTCTTGCTTATTTAAAAGCAAGCATTGAAAATGGTGTTATTTTTTGCCACAGGCACGGAGCAACATAACATTCATCTGCTTGAGTAAAGAGAGGCACAGACGCATGAAACATTGTTTAGTCTTTCAGATCTGAAGACCTTTGATTTAGTTAGTTGTTAATAGCCCTGTAATTAGTATCATAATTTTCAACTCAGTATTTTAAGAAACATAAACAAAAGAGGCACTTGTACGTCTCTAGCCTGTCTGCAAAAATTCTGCTGCAATATTACTGATTCATTGTAATTCTCTTAACTTGTTCTAACTTTAGGCCGAGTTTATTTTGATCGCCCTGCTGGGATTCAAGTTGCCCACCCTGGTGGGGAGACAACTGCTGCATCACCTCAGCTGCAGCAGAGGTCCCACGTTGCTCACCCAAAAGCTGGGCAGAGGTTTGGCTGGAGGGAGATGGGCAGCAGAGCTGAGACCCCTGTTCTTCCATGAGCAAGTCACACCTCCCGTCTCCTTCTCTGCACTGAAGAGAATTTATCAAAATGGGCATACTGTTATCTAGTGCATTCTGAACGTTTAAACAAACAGCACTACTATGTCAGATTTCCTGATTACCCAAGATCTGAAAATCTCCAAGAACTTCTAAGCTGCTACTTTCTGGCAAAAAATGGTATATATGAAACAAGCAGGAAACAGCAGCTTGGTTGTGGTCATTCTTGACTCTTGAATACTTCTAATAGAAAATGATGGCATTCAAACTGAAACACATGCATTTTAAATAAAACAGTTAGGCAATTCCTTTCTCTCTCACTTCCCTGTCCTTCTTGCTTCTCTTCTAGTTCACTGGAAGAGCCACACTTTCGTTCAAGGTATTTCTGGCAGGAGAGGAGTGGGAGGAAAGCTGTAGGAAAAGCCTTAATCCATGAAATTTCCACTCTGAGATCCAGATTCCTTACAGGAGTGGCTGAACGCACTGGACACCCAAACATCTGCATGCTATCTGTTCAGGCGACACGGTCCAAATACGTATTAAATCAATCCCACTGCTAGTAACAGTCACTGACCTTATCTTATGAATATTCATATTAATTCAGGAGATCAGGCACACTGCCTGACAGACTTGTGTTGTCTGCCTGCTTTCCTCAAAATCCCAGGTATACGTATCGAGAGCTTTTAGTTGTGGACAGTCTGATTCAGTATCCCAGAACACATGTACTAACTTAATTAATGCCAGAGTACATCAGTCTTGAAAATAAGTATTTGAAATTCTAAGCAGAACAAATCATATTCCAAGATTAGATGCTAACATCATAGTAGTTATTTTTCTCAAGGACAGTTCATTCCAAGGGAGAGCGAGCTAAGCCTTATAAAGCTCTCTTATCATGTCGTAACAAATGACAATACCGACAGCAATAAGCTCACTTAAAGAGCAGGTAGACACACGCTGTCTTCTCTGAGAGGTAACGACCAGACCATGCAAAATCTTTCAAATCAGTTCTGCATTTCTGTAATCTATAAAGTACATTAAAATATTTTGCTGTTCATAAAAATGATGTGCTTATTTGGTATTTCTATACTAAATTTAGATACTCCAGATTAAAAAACCAATACACTGGAAATCACTAGCAATTTATCTTCTCACTTACATATTTCACTATTTAAACTGCATTTGCTGAAGGGAAAAAAAGAGGAGGAAAAGATAGCCCCTCCCCGCAACGGATACTAACTTTGTAAGACAGCAGCCCCGAGTGTAATTGCAGAGCCAATGGGTCAACCTGGATATGCTCTTGATCCCAGTCAAAATAAAAAGCAAAACTTAAACAGCTTAAAGGATACAAGAAGCTGGATTTCTTCCAAGTGATCTACATGGTGCAATGGTTAGAGCAGAGCCAAGGGAAGGGCCCTGTTAGCAAAGCAGGGCTGGGACAGCCCTCCTCCAAGGACATCTCCCAAGAGCAGAGCCCACTGAGATAAAAGCAATTACAGCAAAGAAGGCTGCTGGGTGCTGACGAGCTGGGATGTTAGTCAACTGGGGAATATGGCTGAGGAGTAAGTGCCCTGCTCGACCGCATTCTGGCTGTGAGCTGAGCCCACGGGAGGGCTGGCGCTGCCAGGGGCTCTCACCAGTGCGGGGTGCTGTCCCGCGGCAGCTCGGCCAGCTTGCAGGGACCCAGCTGGCTCCCACGCCACCAGTGTTTCCTGGGGTAAACGAAGTCTGCTCCCAGAGGAATCCCTGCACAGTACCATTTCACCAGGAAAGGTGACAAAAGAGGCACTCCTCTAAGTCTCAGCACTTACTTTCAGGCATTTCCAACTTGGCCATCAGCTTCCTTTCCATACAAGTTCAAAGCAAAACCACTCATTCTTTTTTTAAAGTTCTACTGATTTCAGATGTTTTTGCTGGCTTTTCCTAATTGATAAAAATGGGTTTTACTGCAGACTGTGCCCCTGGGTGTTTTGTGAGAGTAACACTCTCACAACTCCCTCTTGTGCAGAGGAGTTCAGCTCAGCAGTGTATCACTTCTCTAAATAGTGATATAAAGAGAATGCAAGCATCCGGAGGACCAAATCCTGCATGTTGAAGTCCCAAATTTCATTAGCTCCCTGTGCACTTTGATCACAGTCTGCCGGCCAGCACAAGCTCTGCCCCAGAGGCACCACACAAAGAGGTGCCCCTGCACAGCCCCTCTCGGGCTCCCACGGACATACGCGCTTCCCTGGCCACGGGCAGAACTGGTGCTCGGGGACTTTGGGTATGTCCTGCTCCTCCTTACGAACAGAAAGCTTTTGAACCCACATGTCCCCAACACCACCGACCAGCACCATGGCCTCTACATGGGTGGAAGCACAATCAAGCACAGCAGCTAACCTTGGTGTTGTGACCCGAAGGGCTCCCCGCCATCAGCATCCTCCTCTCAGTACTGATTTCCAAATCTAGTGTGATTTATTTATGAATTTATCTAATTGCATTTTGGTTTTAACCCACCTCTGGCAGGTATCCATCACAAAACAGAGCCCTCAAAGGAAAAACATCCCTTGGTGATTCCCAACAGCCACTCATGTGCCAGCTCTCAGCTCGGTGTGGCTGCATCTCCAGTAACCTGACCGTGCTTTGGGGAATGCTTCCCTCAGAGAAAACATCTCTAAAAAGGGAAGTGATGTGATCCCACAGAAGGGGAACCTGCGGTGACATGAGCTCTCAGAATAGTGACAGCAGCAGTAGGAAACACTGGCTGCCAGATGACCCTCCACAATCCTCCCAGCTCACAGCCTTCTGAGCAGCAGCTTGTCAGTCAGAGATGCAACTAAGAAAAAGGAATTAATTTTCCTTGTAAGGATAATTAATCCCTGTTAATGCAGATGCATGAGCAGAAAGAAAAGCATTACAATTACAACTGGCAGCATTTTAAAATAGACCTCCTTCTCACTCCTCCCATCATGCCCCTTGAGTTCAGGGACCATATCCAAGAGCAAAACAACCCATCCACCCCCCGCAACTCCAAGCCTTCAGCCCCCCCCACGCAGAGGAGATGTTGCAGTACCAGGATCTCTGAGACCTGCCACTGCACTGACGCTGCAGGAACGCCAGTGCTGAGCACTGGCCACTGTGGTGTGGGCTGAGGGCAGAGCAGGAGGGCTGGAGCTGCAGGACAGGTCACAGCTCGGCTCTCTCCAGCACCCATCAAAGCTGCCACTGGCTGCTGCACGGCACCGGAGAGGGGGAACACCAGCAGCCGTGCTACAGGGAGAGCCGACCCCTCGCAAGCGGCACGTTCCCTAACACACTGCTGTGTCCAACAGACAAACAGGGTGACAGCGTATCACCCTGCCTGCTCAGCCTCTCCCGTCGGTGCCTTTTAACCACCAGACCTGACCAGGGCTGTGCTCGCTGGCACGCCCCAAGCGTGTGGCAGCCGGCGGGAGGCTGCTGGCTCACCACCCATGCTGCTGCAGTGCCGATAAGGTGGTGAAAACACTGTCGGGCCTTTCAGATAAGAAAGATTCAGGGCAAGGAGAGTACCAGTGAGAGAGCATTAACACTTGTCAGGTTTGTAGCAAGGATGATAAGCCGTGTGCGGGAGGCCGGCGGGGGAGCGCCGGCACCATCTGTCCAGAACAAAAGTAAGAGAGGGTGAAAGTCATCTTTTACCGAGACAGCTGAAGCTCTGCCCTTACACCCGTCCCTGGTGCTCCGGTGCCCATGGCCGTGCACTCCCCACATTAACACCTTCTGGGCACACACTAACACGGTTTCGAGGCTCTCTTGCTGCTGCCACTGGCAGTCCTAAAAGGGCTCAATATTTCCATTTCTTTGTGCAATGGAAGGTCAGAAGCAGAACCACAGGCATTAACTTACTGTATGATCACTCAGTAACTCCCCGTCCTTATCCATCATGAAGATACGACATTATCAGCTGAAGTGAAACCTGGATTATTTTCTTTCAAAAGAAAAATATTTTATATCTAGGAGACATAATAAATGATACAACTCGTGAGACTAAGTTATACATATCAGCTCCTACCTCCAGCCTGTCTGTCCTCATGAGCTTTTGGGCAGCGGCAGCGGCAGCGGCAGGAACTGGGACACCGGGGTTCCCCGTCACCAGCATCGGGGCGGTGGGCAGGATCTCTGCTGGGACCAGGCCTGGGGAGACAGGCCCCAGGTAGGGATTGAAGGCGGCTGATGCATTGGTGGCTAAGCTCGGTGCAACGGAAAACATCGGCTGCAATCAGAGAAAAGAAGAAAGACACTTTAAATATTTATACTTTCCATGCCATCAGCATAGTGAGTTTTTGGCTATCATCTTGAGCATGATGGCAGTGAATTTCTGTTACTAATGGGAAAGAAGCATTTGTCATGTTTGTAGAACGTGAATAACACCCGTGCTAATGTCGCGCCCAAGCGAGTCCACGAGGGCAGACAACCCCTTCCAGCCTCTGCTGCTTCTCCTGCTCAAGCTTCCCCTGTGCGATTACAGCACATGGCAGCTCTTGGAGCAAACTCTCATTTGATCTGCACTTCAGCAATGCCATTATACACGAGCGCTCCTCACGGCCGCAGGACAAAGTCTAAGGCTCTTGGAGGGACACAGCCAAAACATGTACAAACATCCACTCTTGGGAAAAAAGGCATCTGCGTGAGAGCTCCGACACACCATTCTCAACTTCAGACACAGATAAATACATCTCTGACCCTGACGACAGCCAGCACTGGTTCAGAAATTTCAGAGGTTTAATACAGGAACAAGACCAGACAACCATAATCATTTATTTTTACAAAATTAAACAGGCTGTCCACGCAGATATTCAGAAAGAAATACACTGCATCAAGGATATGCTTTATTTAGCCTAAAACATTAAGCCAGAGAAAGAGAGAGAGAACATGCAAATACTGGGGTTTTTGTTTGTTTGCTTAATAAAAAAAAAGAGTCAGAGGCCCTTGCAGGCTCTCACATGTTGTGAGGATAATTGGATGTAGAAGACCAAGTAATGCTGTAAGACCAAATGCGGAGCTGTTACACTGCAGTAAAGGTTAAACAACTCTTCTGCCCCACATAATGCGAAGGCACTGTGCTACCAGTGTAATTGCCAAATAAAATCTAGTCTTGAGTGTTTATCTTTACTATCTAAATAAGTAGTTACTCAAGGCATTTAGACTTTTCTTCCAAACTAATTCTTAGAGGGAAAAACAACCACAGGGTTAAGGCAACTCTTTTTCTCTGTTTCATATCTGTTTAAGCCAGACAGCATATAACACCACATGTTTTTGTATTGCTGAGGAAATGACTGAACCATTTGGAAGCAAGGAACAAGTCCATTTGAAACACTGGACAAAAACACATGCAGAGATTACTGAAGAAAAAAAAGACTGAAAGTTGCATAAATGGGAATAATTTCTTTAATGTCCCTTCATTAATGGTTCTTCATCCACGTGAATGAAAAACAAACAGGCAAATTTTACAGGAAATAAAGTATTACTCTTAAATACACTATTAATTAACTGCACTTTTAATTACTGTGTTATCAGCTATGTAGTAATGAACATTAAAAATAAAACTACGAACCAGTCTGTTAGTGTGCAACTTAGGAGATATCAATGTTTGATTTCAGCCCAATATACCCACTGCACAGTAAATAAAAGACTACCTTATTTTCTGCTGAGATCATTTTATACTAATATAAATATCCTGTGGCATTTAGACCACTGCAAAATAATAGCATATTTTATCAGAGCCACTTCATAGTATTCTGAAACTTGCAAGTATTTTGCAATGTGCTGTACACATGTGAATTAGGAGATAAAAACCTGTCCCACAGTCCTATTAGCCCAGACTGCCATTGTTGGCAGAAAGAGACCATGAAGTGGCGAAATCCGGGCAGCACACAACCACTTCTCAGTAGCAAGAGTCTGCCAGAGCACAAAGCCATCCGAACACTCCTGCACCCAGAAAAACTTTCTGGCAATACCGTGGCCTCAGAGGACATGCGGCACAGACTGGATCTCCCAGGGACTGTCCCAGCCGCCCCAGCACTGACCCAAGGCTCGGGTGGCTGTGGGATGGGGAGGAGCGGGACTCTGCTGTGAGGGTCACCCCAAGCACGGCCCTGCTGTCCATGAGCATCAGCCAAGAGTCAGCCTGGGCTCCCCTGCCTGTAACTGCAAACTGGTCAGAACTGGGACCTCGATGCCACGCAGGAGAGGAGAAACAGGGGGGAGCTCCAAGTCAGTCCGAGCTGCTGGGCTCATCTCTGCTGTTTTACTGCTCACTTGTTTTCCCGTGAGCTTTCACTCCCCCATCTCTAGAAGCGGAGGTAGTATTTCTCTCTCACTGTGACCAAACCGTACAACTACTTACTGGCCTTGCAGTTTGGGAGCTACTATGCTGTGCATTGTGCAAAACAGCTAAAAAAAGAAAAAAGCAGCTCCTGTAGATCAGCAGAGAGAACAGAGGTGAAGGAGGACACAGCCTTGGATGCAGCTCTGTGCTGCCAGATGTCCCATAATCCACATCATCTCTACTGAATAATTCTGCTCTAAAAATGCCTGTGCACAACCAGTGTGAACCTCACCAGCAGGTCTGATCTCCATGGGTCTGCCTTTCAGAGGCACTGCTCGCTAACCGGGTCTGTCAATTGGGAATGAGACACAGGGGCACCTCTGGAAATTGGCCTCTGCAGTGCAGCGGAGCCGAGCCATGGCTCCTCCTCAGACAGACAGACAGACAGCTTTCTGCCAGCGCTCCAGCTCGCCAGCCCTGAAGGACCAGCTGCTCGCAGGGAAGGAGCTGGACTCATTTAACGCATCTTTAAGTCACCTACTGAGCACCTACTATGCCAAGGAAAGCCCAGGAGTGTACCACATACACAGAAACACTGACAGCCTACAGCCGCTCCCGAATTACGAACACACCTGCAGAAGGTCTGGGACCTTGTTCTGCTGCAGACTCGCACCTGCAGTGTGCAGGCGATCGCGTCTGGAGCACCGACACTCTGCAGAAGCTCATGCCTGACCACCAGCCCTGTGGTTCAGGTCTGCCCCATGTGCCCCTGGAGGCAAGAACGGCCTCAGAACCTCCAGCCACCTTCGCGGTCCATCTCCGCTCTTCTGGTCTCACATCTGCACCTTCCTGCTTCTATTTAGCATTTTTCACACTCTTCCACACTGGAAGAGGCAAACCCAGGGTCTGACACTGCTATTGTGAAGCAGCACAGCATCACCCACTGATGTGCTTGTACCAAACTGATGCGCTAGTACCAACCGATGCACTAGTACCATAAGCCATAGTCTAGCTGAGTCCAACTGCCCCTAAACCGGTTTACAAGCAAGGAGGGCAGAACCGATCCGAGCAGGCAGAGCTCTTCCTCAGGATCTCAGCACATGCAGTCAGCAGGACACTCAATCCCCACTCACCATCTGAAATCACCTCCCTCAAGTGCCAGCTAAAGACAGACAAAAGAGCGAACTGAAAAGGAAAGATGGGAGAAGTCCACAGACATTACTTGCAGCTACGATAATTAAAACATTTATCAAACATAAATATGAATGAAAGAATCCTACAGCAGTAGGATTTGCTTACAGAATCAGAGTCTCTCATTGCTAGTTCACTTACTTTTATTAAAGCATAGGGTATAGATTTTTGTAAAACAAAAAAACCTGCCTGAAGCATCATTAGATGGGATGATATAAATCACTTGTTAGAATGCCCTAAAGTAACTTCTGTTTCAACTGTGGTTGAAATAAAGTAATTTTAAGGTCAAATTAGTAGGATGACATCCATTTGGAAACACTACTGCTGGGACAGCCAATGCGCCTTACTATGAATCCTCATATTGAGTGAGAATGAATTCTGAAAATACACAGTCTGTAATGTTTGAACTCAAGCAATCTACACAGAAATTACCCAGGCACGGGTAGAAGGTTTGTGCTGTACTTCAAAATACACTGACTTAAATTTTGCTCATTAGGGACAGAGTGAGTGTAGCATAAAGGAGAATTTAAACTTGGTTTAATCCTCAGACTAGTCTCTCTTTATATTAAAAAGGAATGTTATTCTAAAGGACTGCATTAATATTTTTTTTCACGTTTACCCAAACGTTAGTACATGCCTACACACTGCTTTGTATAAACCAGACACAGCCATATTTGGTTACAATTCATGAAACAAACAAACAAACAGGTTAACAAATATTTTAAGCAATGGTTCTTACTGTTGGCTGCATTTTGACTTAAGCTTTCTCACAGTCCCAAATATGAATTTGCTGGCACTAATGCTGTATCACTGTACTCAAATCAGGAAATAAAAATAAAATTGTGGCATGTGCACACGTCTGTTTTGAGCTGCTGAAATTGAAAAATCATTTGGAGGTTGTTCTGGAGTTAAAGCACGTAAAGCACATCCTGCTTTTGAGCTGCCTGGCTGTACAGACACTTAATTTTGTTTCTGATCTGAAAGCCATCAGCAGCGGGCACCAGTCCACAGGCAGCCCCATTTCTCCTGCAAGATGGGAGTAAGGAGCAGGCTGCACAGTGCAGCATCAGGGCATCCCCTGAAGCACTGCGGTGCCACAGCATTTGCTGTCTGTGCGCTGACGCTGCCTCAGCTCATCTCCTTGCCTAGGTGACACAGACAATTTTATTTAAAGAAAAGCCAATCAAAAGAGAGAAAACAAAATGTGATATCTTCTCACGCTGTGCTAACAGGTACTAAAGTCAATTTGCTGTGATGATTGTACCACAACATCTTCTGCTTTTTGCCCCCACATACACTCTTTCTTGAAACAGCTGAGGCATAAAGCTCTGTTAAAGAGTTATATTAACTGAATCAAGTAAGAAGCTACAAAATATTTACTGCTATTCTGTAGACCCACAAAACGTGGGGCCAAATAACCATTTGGCGTAAGTGTGAGAGTCCTTTCTGCGGAGATGATTTTTCCTGAGGATTCAGCTATATTTTAAGGAGCATTAATTGTCACTGTGTCTTTTGAAATAGAAATTGAAGAACTCATCTAAAAGAGTGAATATAGGTTTCCTAACGGAGGGTATCTAGAGGTAAATGAAACTCCCTAAATTCTACCTTTGCCGGCAAGAAAGGAATAAAAGAACAGTCAGAGAAGTGCTAATGCAGATATATTGACTTCATATATATTTTTCAACTTATTTTTCCCTTTGCTGCCATTTTACTCATCGAAAGAGAGAGCTTCAGCCAGGGGAGCATTGTTTGCATTTTTATGTAGAAGATACCAGCCTTGCTCATACATTAATCAGCACTAGTCTCGTTCATACATTAATCAGTATCCTCTAATGTCTGAGCTAGAAATTTATATCAAAAGGGTTCTGGGCCAAATTTATCCATAGGTTAGCTCAAATGACCTCTCTGGATTGCATTAGAGAGGGATCTGGCGCAGGGTGTTCAGCTCCCAAATGCGTATGTGCGTGGCAGGTTGATGCCAATCATCTTTACATTTGCTGAAACGAGGTATTACTGCAGAGCCAGAAACTCAGCCACAGCGTTCAACTTTGTGGAACACTGCACTGCGTTTACTTCCTAAGGTATAAGAGAAACAGATATGATGTAATATATGACCACATTTTACTGGGACCAGATGAGAGATTTCTGATAGATTCTCCTTCCCTCAACCCTTGTCTTTTTGTAGAAAGTATGATTACCTGTACTACTTCTTCCTGCCAAGCCTGAGCTGTAGATCGAGCAGGTCAGACTGACATGCACCATACATCACCTGGGGCAAGCTTTCTGCTCTGCCTGACAGTATGCTGTAAAAATCAAAGTCCAGTGCCAGCAAGTAATTTCCTGAGAAGGTTCCCCTGAGTGAATAGAAAACATCCAGTGGGAATCTTCTCAAACCCAAGAATTTCCTAGAGCACGTGAAATTGCAAAGGAAACATCGATTTACAAAAATCCCACGCAGATCGCTTACTTTCTTAATTCTAAGAAAGAAGTTGCAAAAAATGAATTAAATTAACAAAAGATTAACAAAATTAATTAAATTAACAGTATTACTGCAGGCAAGGGAGAATTAAGCAGTACAAAGACATACAGACCAGCATTTCATTGTATTTGATTTCTACACCAGTTACTGACGTTTGTGGGATTTTACAGGCATGTAAGCACACCTGCTAACTTACTTCTGCTACAACTCACTGTACTCATTGATCAAAGCCAAAAAGCGCACATACCACAGGCTGCAATGGGGCACCAGGCATCATGGCATTGGCAAGCTGCATCTGCTGGGCCAGCATGGCCATGTTCTTCTGCTGAATCAGGTTATTGCGTCCATTTATCTCCAGCTGCGTTTTTAAGTGTGGTGGTGGGTGAAGATATTTGCAGTTTTCCCTTGAACATCGGCCCTGAAGAAGAGAATTGACACAATTGGCTTAGAAGCTATAGGCCTATCTTTGCTCCTTATGTCATCGGCTAAAATGAACACAACAGACGCTGCAGACCTAGGATGAACACCCTCGGCTACTTCTCTAGGCCATCGCATACTGACCAGAGCAACTTGACAGTTCTAGTATCAGCTGCTTGCTTTACTTTTCTAAATCATGTATTTCTGCAGTACAACTCTAAAAAATAGTTTCTTTTAAAAGTTGCTGAAGGCGAGCAAACATCAGTTATTTTGAAAGTACAGCATGCCCATCTTCTACGAGCACACGTTTTTGCTCAGGGAAGGCGATGCCCATGCGCTCTCAGACCTGCCTCCGGGAAGCAGGCGGCTGCGGAGCCAGAAACCCAACAAAAGAAACATGGTCCGGATGCAGCAGCGAGCCTACAAAAGCTCTCGTGCTACTCTGAAAATGCTCAAGACTCGCTCCTCTTTCTGCTGTTCAGGGGCACAAGAAGCACTGAGCACACAGCAAGATGTGTGGTCAAAGTAGCATTATTACCATGAAAACAGCACCATCTCTGTGCTTTCACTAGACCTGGAACACAGCATCTTTGACGAGGACCTCTTACATATGATGCATTTTTGTTGCAATTGTGTAAACCAAACAAGAAAAACAGAACTGACTCGTTTCTAAATTTTCCATTAAATTCAGATGTGGTAAACAACAAATTTCATGCACTAATTTTATTTGGATGAAAGGACATCCATCAGTTTGACAACCACTGACATCAAGAAATAATAAAAAATAATTTGATGTACAATGTATATCCAAACCCTATTGTACCTCCTTGTTACCAAGTAAACCAGCTGCACACATAAAACACCCCTGCTTGGTGAGCTCTCAATGGGGTCTCTTGCTCTGGGTGCCCCCACGTGCGAGGGGAGGGGGGCAGCTGGGGTACAGGGAGCTGGGCATGAAGGTGACTTCTGAAAACTAGCCCCAAGTCCCCCCAGCTGTGGCTCCACTGTAAAAACCTCTAAAATGAAAGGCACAGCCAGAGCAAAGGGCACTGCTGCACGGCCGCTCAGGCATGGTGTGCAGCAGAGGGAGGTCAGGGAAGAGCATACCCTCTTCTCATGTGAGCTGTGATCTCGCATGCCGTGAGACTTCAGAAAATACAAATTCATTAATATGGAAGCTTTACACACTACTTGTTCTTTAAAATTGTAACACTGGAGCCCATACTTTCACTAAAGGGATGACAACGATAGAAAGAAAAAAAAAAAGAAAGAAAAGGAGAATTGAATCCTTTTCTGGAAAAAAACAGATTCCTTAAATTACATTTTTTTTCCTTTACTCATTCATCTTTGAAATAAATCCAAACAGGAACAATGACAAGGCAAAAGACAGCCTTAATTTAAGTAAGAAACTGTTTTTATCAGGAAAAAAATTAATTCAATATAGTTTGACCTTATACAGCAGTTTTGCTCAGAAAGTTAAAGTGTATTCCTGTTATAAGATCTGCCAGAAATCTAATTTGTATGATGATTTTTGTCTCCCCTTAAGGCTGGGATAAGTGGTTTGCTGCTGCCCCCCTCCCGACTAATTGCTCCTGCTGGCAGTCCGAAGCTCTTAAAACTCATAGTTATTCAACTGACATCTGAGTGATCCTTGCATAGGAAGATATACCCTATACAAAGAAAAATACCTGAAGTTTTGTGGATATCTTTAGGCTATACACCAAGATTACAGAAAGCCCCATGTATATGCACACCACTACTGTAATGAACGGTAAAGAAAGTTCATCTTTCCCAGCACCCGTTCATAATCCCAGTGCGTATTTCCTTGAATGAAACGCATTTTCCATTACACAATCCTGGAGACAACACAGAGGAGCTGAGCGACTGCTGCCAGTCACAGTGGGAAGGCGCAGACGAAGAGAAACTCCTGCGCTCGGCCATGCCGTGCTTGCTGCCGCCTTGCTGGCCCTGGGCCGCGGGGCTGCAGACGTCAGCCCTCTCGGTTGTGGCAAGAGCCGGGGGGCTCCCACAAGCCCTTTTGCGTGGGGCCTTTGCCTTCCCCTTACACAGCCCTGAGATGGGGCTGCTGTGGGCGTTTGCTGCTTGGGCTGAGGGGTGCTGCGAGCTGTCCTCACAGAGCTGATGTGCAGAAAGGACCACTGAAGTCACCTGCAAGAATCTCCCTAATAACACAGCTCCAAATGTTGGAAAGCAATCAAGACAGGGGCCAGACAATGCACAGAAGCTAAAAGCACAACTATACTACAGATAAGACAGGGAAAAAACATGTGGAGCCTGAGAAAATATTTTTACAGGGGAATGGAGTTTCCTACTGCAAATAAGGATTAGGATACTTCAGTAGCAAACATTAACGATTCACAAGTAGAAAAGACAAATTGATGGTGGCAACAGGACTCGGTGTTTATGGACTGCGAATTTTAGTCACTGTGGTATTAATTGAAACCATGTTTTTGTATGTGTATGTATACACACATACACATACATGCATATGTGCATCTGCTGGTTGCTGTTGCACCCGTGGGAGCTGCCGGGACACCTCCAGCACCGCAGGGCGAGAGCGGCAGCCGGCTGCCGGCAGGGCTGCACCCGTACATGTCCGTGGGGACCAAAGGCAGCACCGACAGCCTGGATCAGCGGCCAGACCTGCGCAGTGGCCAGCGCAGCCAGGGGCAGGCCAGCCGGAATGACATCGGCCACCTGGCTCGTCCGCACAGCACGCCTTCGCTTGGGGAAAAGCATGCTTTCAGCCTGGGGGGATGCTTTCGGACAAAATGACCCTCAGTTCTCTCCTTTAATGCCTTACTGACAGGACAGTTCAGTATTTAAGCCATTTTGCACAAATAAACAAACATAGTTTCATTCAGCCCGGGGGGGGGGGGGGGGGGGGG
>JAVJGG010000085.1:42837680-42881812 GCA_035590195.1 Aviceda cuculoides
ACTGAACTCAAAACACAGCACTGTACCAGCTACTAGGAAGACAATTAACTCTATCCCAGCTGAAACCAGGACAGGCTCCTCAGGCACGCTCTTCAGCAGAGGCCTGCCGCAGATCTCCGGTCCCTCCAGACAAGCGGGACAAGGCCTCTGCCATGGGCAGAGCCAGCAGGGAAACTCGGGGTGCACAGCGTGACACTAACGGGGGGAAACACCCACGCGGCGCTGTGATATTTGGGCAAAAACCTGTTGCCAACAGGCCACGTTTACTTCTGCGCCCAGGACTCCTGCTGGAAGAAACCCGGCTCTTGCTCACGCTGCAGCTAACAGCCGAGGTGGTGGCTCCCAGCCAGCAGCCATGAGGAGAAACGGCCAGGCCAGGCCGGGCCGGGCCCAGGCGGTGCAGCTGGAGCCAGGCATGGACACGGACCCGCTGCGGTGCCGAGGACC
This sequence comes from Aviceda cuculoides, assembly GCA_035590195.1. Taxonomy (NCBI): domain Eukaryota; kingdom Metazoa; phylum Chordata; class Aves; order Accipitriformes; family Accipitridae; genus Aviceda; species Aviceda cuculoides. The sequence continues at coordinate 42,838,128 of JAVJGG010000085.1, forward strand.
CGCTGCGGTGCCCGAGGCCCACTGGTCCCAGCGAGCCGTGCTTTGTGGCCCTGCTGCAGCCTCGCCAAGAGCCTCCCGTGGGAGGCCAAGCCCGGGCGGCCTATGCGGCCTGCCAGCCACGCAGGGCAGCACCAGCGCCCTCCCTGCATGTCCCCGCTAAGCAGTCCCACTGTCACTAACCAGCACCCACCAGGTACCGCGCTCCCGACAGCAGCATCACTGTCAGAACAGAACAGAACAGAACCCCGCGCGCTGCGGTGAGCCTTTGTGCGCACCCTGCTCGCCCACAGGCCCCGCAGGGCGAGAAGGAAGAGGGCAAGCTCGGCCCGGCTGACGGGCAGCTCGGCGTCCTCCCAGCAGGAATGCTGGAGCGGGAGGACATGCAGGCCACTCTCACATGATGTTTTTCTCCAGCTATCATATCAACAACGTTCAGGCAGAGAGCCCAGGCTGAACTAAACAGCCAGCCTGACTGTCATTACATTAGGGCAGCATGATGTCTGCAGTATTTTAAGCTGTCTAGCCTTGGCAAAAGTGGGCGATGGGGACTGGGATGGGGAGTGGGTAGCACTCACCTGCCCAGGGACCTGTGCGGGCCCTGGGAGGTGCCCCCCGCTGCGTCCCTCCACAATTCTAGGCGTGGGTCTGGTATTAGCCGCCCCAAGGGAGCAGGGGGAGCGAGGGTGCCATTCTTTGCGGGTAACGCCTCCTGCCTCGCTCTCCAGAGCTTCCAGTGCCCGTGTTTTTACAGTTTGCTAAGCCGAGCACATGGCAAGCACACACTGAGCTGGGGGGGAGCCATGGGGGGACCCAACCGCCTACTTATCACCGTTTGGGGAGGCAGGAAGGATGGGGCCGGGGGGCTGCAGGCCCAGCATCACCCCAGGGGCTCTGTCCATCCATCTGCCCTCACTGCCTGCTGCATCAGGCTCACCTCTGAATATGTACCTCATCTAAACGCCGTGCAAACATCACGAAGCGGTGAGGGCTTGCAAAGGCAGTGCCAAGAAAACACAGTTGCTTGCAAGGTGATCTACCTGCATGTTACCTTCTGCACCACACCTCCTCCTAGCAGCATCTCCGAGAACCCTTCTCACGCCTGTGTGTGATGCCGAGCTGGTGCAGCTCCCATACCTCGATGCAGGCAGCTAGGCCCGGCTGTGGGGACACACTATGCCTCCACCCAAAAATGCCCGGAGGTCCTCGTCTGCCACTCGCTCCCTGCCGCTCACAGGCAGGTCCCACGCTCCGAGGGCACTAGCAGACTTGCCACTGGCTTCTCAAGCACTCAGCACATACCGCTGCCTGTGCCAGCGCTGCCAGACGGCATCAGCACCCGCCAATGCTCCGGGGAAGCTGGGTTTGCATCCTGGCCAAAACCACGGCAGCCGGGTAAGTGAAAAAAGCCAAACAGGGAGCAGCTGCAAAGATGGCAACTGCAGAAGAATGAGAGCTGCCACGCTGCACAAGGAGCCGGCGCAGGGGTGGGTGATCCTGAATGACCAGGGACACCGAGATGCTACGCAGAAGCCATCAAATACGGCTTTTTGACCCTTGCACAGCTGCCTAAGAAACAAAAAATACCCCCCCCCAAACACACAGAGCACTGAATACCTTAAAAAATTGGTTATTGCTAATCTCAGGTGTTTTTTTTGAGCTACACACCAAATCCTGAAATCTAGATTTTTTTCCTGAAGATTACTGTTTTTTTATAAAAACTGCTAGTCAGATTATTGTGCTGATGAGTTTTTAGTTGGAAATATGAATTAATAAAATGTGTATGTAGGAAAATATTTACTTTTTTATGCATTTGTTGACACAAAATTCCTGTTTTCTTTGTTTTCTATTTATTTCCCTAGACAGGTGGAAATGAGTAGTGCTGCCTCTCAGCATGCACCCTGCCTTCTCTCAGTGCCAGACAACAGCACTTGCCTTTGTATTTGGGAAACCACTACGACATGGAAGGCACGGAGTGAAGGCAGGGCAACCTTTCTGTGTTATGTTACCACTTCCCAAACATAGGGAAATGTGTTTTTCTCATTTTATTTTTCAAATTCTCTTACAGAAGCATAATTATTTATTGAGGCAGACACATTTTAGATGTGCAGATTTCTGTTTAAATTATTGGTAAGATACCAGGAAGAAGTATAATCTTTTTAGTGAACAGCAGCTACTACACAAACTTTTAAAGTCTTACTTGAAATACAGTGGCAAGTACACATTTGCTTCTGCTCTCGTTACAGAAGCAAATCTTTTAAACTTATGCTGGCTCTCCATTTTTGCCTTAGTTTTTAATATACCAATTTATCTCCTATTCTGTACATTTCACTTTCATTGCTCAAAAATGCTGCAAAGAACAGTCCGCTCTGGTGGCAGTATCAGGATGCCCTGACCCCAGCAGTGTTCAGTCTCCTATAGTGCCTCGTTGAGGTGCAGCGCCGGGTTAATCAAGGTCTAGCGATCAAGAGTCAGGTCAGGAGTTTTTCTTCCCATTGCCTTCAGGGGAGCAGGGACACGTACCTGTCCCCTGGGCACCTTCCCATAGACCGTTAGAAGCATCTCTCAGCTATGCAATTTGGTTCTATTCCCCACAAAGCAGGAGGCATTTAATGTGAATATTTGCTGAATTGTGGAAGATAAAACATGGAAAACTCAGACAAAAAAGAAACTACAGTCAATCCTGTCTTGCAAAAATCACCCCCCAAATTCTGCATTCTGAAAATACAGTGTAAGTATTTCTACAAGACTTGGATTATCTGACAAACATGTTGGATTTTGATCTTACACCTAGATATTTAAGACCTTCACACAGATGAGCAAAAAATGGGTCAATTTCTGTGAGGTCACTACCATGTTCTTCTCTAAAACACCATGCTTCTGTGAAGTGCAGCACATTCTGCTTTTCAGATCCCACACTAAATGTTAGAAATACATTGGAAATTCTTGCTCTCTGAAAATAATTTCCTTCCAGAAAATACCCTGATTGCATATTTAATAATGAAAAGGTATTCTTGGGATTCACTTCAGAGATTGCAAACTCCTTCATCTGCTGCAGTTACAGCTTAGGTACTCCTTCATCTGCTGCAGTTACAGCTTAGGTAATATGGGTACTAACAACTTTTACTTTTTCCTTGAGGGAATATTTAATGGAAATATCAGCAGAAGTCAATAACTAATTAACAAGAAGATAATTTGAGCTTAGTGTGCTGCAGAGCCCTCTGTGCAACTGCGCCGCTGCCCAGCAGAGAAGCGTGACCCACCGGCAGCACCGAGGCACGTAGCACGGTGCTGTAAAGTCCCGACGCTCACCCACAGCCCCGGCACAGCCCACAGCTTTGGGCAAAATCCTCCGTGCCCCGCAAACAGTTTTTCAAAGGCCAGATGTGAGCCTTCCCCTCACTCACTGGAGCAGCAGAGATCATGGCAGCAACCTCACTGCTGACACCGGGTGGGTTCACAAATTAGCGGCACCCAAGTTGCCTCTGTCCAACCATGCAATCTGCGAAGAAGACCTCAGGGTGGCATCGGGTCCAGCTTCTGCACCAGTGACCCTGGCATCTCTGGCATGGAGCTGCTGGTTTCTACCTCCGCTCTGGTACGGTGTGTGTGAACCCCCACTCTCATGTACACTCAGGTCAAAGTGCAGACACTTTGTGCAAGTACCTGCACCAAGGTCTGAAAAGCAGGTCCCTGACTTTGAGTAGTTACTATTAGTCTTTCAAAGCTGTTTTAAGAACTTGCAAACATCCATGGCTTTCAGTACCCACATAAACTTTAAACCAATTCAAATTCAAAATAATTACTTTCCAATACCTGTCTTTAGAAACACTGTCTCATCTGTCATGCAAAGGAAGAACAGCAAAATCATCACCCTGGTGGACTTGGCTCTGGCCTACAACTTTCTTGGAAAGCACAGCCTGGCAATGCAATAAATAAGGTCTAATTAGCAAACTGCTCTCACAAGGTCATTACTCCTCTGGGCACAACCTGTCAGGACCCCACCTGCATGAGGGACCTGCGGGATCCCAGATCAGCCCCCGCGCAGGGGCATTGCCAAAGCCGAGACGCCCTGTCCTCAGAAACCCTGCGTGCAGGCAACGGGAGGTTTTCCACACTGAATCCTCGCAGGGTACAGGAAGGCAGGGAGCACCCAGACCACCCCGTGGTGGCCTGCCACCTGCGGTGCCATCACCCAGTGTGATGCCCAACATGAACTCTCCTCTCCTAGAAGGAGCCCCAGGGAGCCCACCTCCAGTATCCCCCTGAATCTCAGGCTGAGGTTCCCAAAGCAGAGCTTTCCCTGTGTTTGGTTATTTCCACAGGGATGCTATTTGCAGTAACATAATGTGTAACTGTCGTCAGTATTCCCTCTAGCATCCAGACAGGTTCTGGACTCTGACGGAGTGTGTGCAGCCATGGGTGACACCGCTCGGCACAGTGCAGTTGCAACCAAACCCGCATGACAGGGGAGAGCAGCAGAGAGGTGACGTGGTGTTTGGATTTCTGTTTTCTATTGGTGTTTGGATTTCTGTTTGTCTACTATTAGACAGACTGATAGTGCTGGGATGCCTGCAGTTTTGGAGAGGGGGCATCCTTTGCAGAAGAGTTGATTTGGGAGGATCAGCAAACATCAAATTGGGCACAGCCAAAGTAGAAACACAGAACAATTTTGAATGGACAGAAACTAAATAAAGATCACAGGTACTGCTGCCATTTTGGTAAACACTGGAGAGTGCACACTGAGCACCGTGATCCTGCCATCGCTGCTTAAGGTTATCCTTCTGCGGCAGCGTAAAACCAGGAAAAACAAAGAGACACAGCAAGCTGGTGTGTGCCATTCACTCTGCACGTCCCTGGTATGGCACTGACCCCTTACTTCAACCAGGGCAACTGCCTTAGTCCACATGGAGTTTTTCCTCTGTGCTGCTGGAGCTAGGTAACACTGACCACCCTCCACGTATCTGAAGTAAACACATCTGTACCGACAAGTTTCATAAATGCAGTTAGTCTGGGAAAGTCTTAAAACTAAGCTGCGCCAGCCTGCTGGGTCTGTTTATTTATGCTATTTTTATACCACTGCGGTAGCACAACCCGAGTTACCAAGCACTTGCTACACAACTCTGTGCATGTTTATACAAGGACTACCGCTCACAAAAGCAAACGGGAAAGCTTCTTGTTTCATCAATCCACCAACACCATAACATGGAAATATCACCATAGAAGTCCAGGGGCAGAGGAGAACCAAGAGAACCAACGTGCCACTTGCTGCATGTGGAGACATTACTGGCACGAACCCCGGCTCTTCCCCCAGCGTCCCTGGAATAAACCCCTTGCTCTTCCCCCGAGGTTCCAGCGCTGGCCCTGTCACTGCAGACAGAGCCACAAGGTCCCAGCAGCGCGGCGCAAGGAGGAGCGCGGAGCCCTGTGCGGCACGGCGGGGACACAGCCGGCCGCGGGTGCTGGGGTGGCTGGCTCGCCCTGACCATGGGCGGGCCGCTCGCTTCAGACCCGAGATGATCCCTTGGATCCCCGCAGTGCTGCCCTGCTGGGAGAGCAGCCGCCTGCCCTCGCCCCCCTTAGCTAACAAAATTTTTTAAAAAAACACAGCGGAATTACAGCCTTTCAACTGAAATTTTTAGCATACATTGCTGCTCAGGATGTCCTGAAGCCAAATTAATTCTGCAATTAAAAATTGTTGCTTAGCAACAGGGTTTGAGCTGCAGGAGAGAAAAGCGAGGTGCCCATGACAGCTGGCCGCAGGCGGGCAGGACGGGCACGAGGAGTCGCCTCTGTCCCCGGGTGCATGGTCCGCAGCCAGTGCCGGACCCCCACCTTGATGGAGGTGTTTGTGGGGCACCTTGTGTGCAGCAGGTAAAAACGACCCTCCAGCGCCACAGGGAAACAGTAACTGTGGCCCACGCTCTGCTCTTGCTTATTCCAAAATAAAACTGAAATGAAAGAAACACCAGCCCTGCGGAGTTGCTCTGGGTTTTGAGCAAACCTTTTTTCCTCAGGTGGTTTTGTGAAATTATGGTTAAGTATGTGATCCTGCATGCAGCGTTGCTGTTGTCGTCGCTACCATTAAATCGGTGAGACAACCTCCACAACACAGGATGCAATGAACCTGGCTTTTAAACATAAAAGCGTTGACCAGAAGCAGGCTGTAATCTCTGCTGATGGCCTTCAGCAGCTACCACAGCCTTTAACCACCTGCAATGTTACGACAGACTCAATAAAGCATTTCTGTGCCATTAGAGTTACCAAGTCCCACTTTTCAAGATCAGACATATAGCCCTCTAATATTTAACAGGCTACCTCCTAAAAACAAAAGAAAAGGCTTCTTGTGGCCAGCAGACACTCCCATGAGCACTGCACATCCCAAGTGTACTGCATGAACATTTACTGTCCCATACTATTTAGCAATTATTAATGACTGACGTAATTAAACGAATCACTTTTGGGTATTCCGAACGCACCACGATACTGAATGACAACAGCCACAGCAGAGGATGCTCCGCTGATGTCTCCTCTTGGCCGGGGGGCTCTGCCTGTCGCTGGCACCTCTGCACCGGCACCGCTGGTCCCGCCGTGCTGCAGGTACCCAAATTACTCGCATCCGCACGAACCAGAGCTGACAAACCAGCAGCCACGCTGAACAGTGCAGCTGTAACAGATTAAATATTTTTGATCCAAAACAAACATGCAAACACCTCCCTCTTTTAGGGAGCGTAAATTCCTTCCGACAGCAGAGAGCACGGCGTGTTAAAATCCAAGCAGGAAGATGGCTGTTATGTAAAATCTGAATATTGCCTGTAAATGGTAAAACTATTTATACTGATGCCCACATGTTTTACAGGAAAACATTTAACTACACGTAAGCTATGGTTTGCTTTTTAAAAATAAACTGTTTGCACGTGCTTTGTTGTAGTAGCTGGCCTGCCAAGCATACATTTAGATAAACTTTTAAAATATTAAAGGAAAACAGTTACTGGATCTGGTTTACTGACTTGAGGCATACAAACTGCAGTCCCGGTGAGTCAACAGCTACATTACGACTCTGAAGCCAGGCAGCAACCCAGAGGCAGGACCACGATCGCTGAGGCACCACACAATGTCGAGGCACAGCCTGTTTCGAGACGCAGCCCAACACACACTGGAGGAGGAGTAGCTGCACCTCCGCTCCTCCGCCAGCGCCTGGGCCGCTCCAGCACGTGGCCAGTGGCCCCCCTGTTGCTGTGGGACCGCAGGTGCCTCTCCCCAGAGCCGGTGTGACACCATAACCTGCTGCTGCTTCACCGCCAAACCCACCGGCTGGGAGCAATGCTTGCTGACGAACCCTCCGGCAGAGGGTACACCGACGGCAGCACATGAGCAAATGCTTGCATCCTCTGCAAACAGGCTGTTTCCACTTTAAGGTGAAAGGCGAAAATGAATTCAGCTTTTTTCCAGGGGGAAACAGCTGTGATCATTTTCTTTTGTCCAAAACTGCACGCTCCAGATGCGTGGGGAGCTTGTTTTTTGCTCCCCAAGAGGCGTAAGAGAAGGTATGGATATCCTTCACCCAGCCATGTCCCTGAGGTTCCTCCAGAGGCTGAGCCAGACAAACCCACTGCTTGCTGAACAGTAACGAGGTGTGCTTTGTCATTAGCCACTCACATGGGTGGTGGGAGCACATAACTGTGTGACACAACCCTTAACTGGGGACCAGATTACCATGGGAGGTGTAAATCACACCTGTTAGCAACACTCCATCCCAGTGGGCAAACAGCCTTTTAAACAAAAAGTACACAGTTATTCACCCTGGGATGGAAATATATGATTTTATACTTTGCACAAACCATCTTGAGGATCTATCCTTAAAAAAAAAAAAATTGTTTTTTAAATTAGGCTGTTCCAAAACTCGCTAAAATTGAGGCAGTCAGCCTGGTCACCAGTGCCCCTGATCCATGCGCAGGCCCTGGCAGGGCTGGCCCTTGGCACACACAGCTCTCGATGTCAAACAGGCGACTTTCCTGACAGTGGAGGGATGGGGGGGGCTCAGGGCTCCAGCCTGAAGTCTGATTCAGCTTGTCAAAACCAGATCTGCCCACAGACTCGGTGGTTTGCGCCTCCTGTACCACAGTGATTTCTCTCTGAGGGGATAAAGGGGGATGTTGCTGTATTTTATTGGTTTTGGAGCCATTCAAGCAGTGCATTCCTTTGCTGGTTCCTCCACAGCACTGGCGCACCGAAGGAATGCCTACCAGCTCCAGAGCACCAGCAGAAGAGCAAATGCTGAGACAGGATAATCAATGCTTTGTGCCCAAGTAAAAAAGATGAAAAGCATCTGTGTATTTCTGTTTTTATAAGCAGTTTCCATGCATAAAATGAAAATACACCACAGCATGGCGAAACCCAGCAGGTTCTTCTTTCCACATACAATAACCACGTTCGTGGCACCATCGTGGTCAGGGTAGCCCATGAGCAAGCATGCCAGTGCAGCTGCCTACAACAAACACATGGAAAACTGGGAGAGACAAACACCCCCCCTTGAAATACATATTTCATCCTCAAGTACAGCAAAAGGCCCAGTGACACGCGGAGCATCATAGAACTGCAGGCGCAGAGGCCGACAGTGATGGATGTGGCACTTTATGCCTCTTCCCTCGTTAGCAGCTCAAGCTGCCCTTCAGACCTCATCTGTTTCCCCAATTATCACCACCATGCTTTGATCCGCCCTACCACACTTCGCTGGTCTGGAAAACCATCCCTAAATGTCCTGCTGAGTGACAGCCCAATTTCACCTCCCCACCAGTCCCACCTCCTGCTTCCAGTGGCCGCAGAAGTGAGCAGGCTGACGTTGGCCCTACCTTTATAATACTAGCCTCAAAATAATTGAAGAAAACTTCTAAGTAAGGTAGAATCCAACCTACAAACCAAGTACAGAGCCACGGTGGTCGAGGGAAACCCCTCCTGCAGCTGCAGGGTGTGAGTGCCTCGGTCCGACAGCAGCCTGGGGACGGCATGGCGCTGAGCCGGTACGGCCACGCAGAGACCGGCAGCCAGACACCCGCCGCAGAGTCCCTGCTTGCAGAGGGAAAGCAGCAGAAAACATAATAGGGGTTGATTAAACAGCAGTAGATGAGAATAAATATTGACAACAACTGCTGAATTTCTATTAAACAAGGATTTCACATAAACACGCGCCGGCCAGCCACAGCTGAACATCCCTGTTATAAAACACCGAAGCCGAGGAGCACGGCACCGAGCATTCACTGCACGGCCACGGCACCAAGTGACACCAGGAGAGAGGCCGTGCCCCAGGCTGCACGCAGCCAGCCAGCATCACCGGCCCAGTAGGGCCCCGCACTGTCCCACATCACCAAGCAGATTTCTGTCAGCACTGACCATAATAGAATTCTCATGGAGAACACATTTTTAATGAATAGCAACAATAAAATAAATCATCTGAATAACTTTCCAGAACCTTCAATTCAGCCTGAATTTGTCTCCCCGTAAGGCATGCTGCTGGACTGCAATAGCTGCCAAGTGTTAGCAAAGAAAAGCAGAAAGTATTTTTAACAACAACAAAAAAACGCCCTAGGTTTCATTAGGTAGCTGAAACATGCATTTATTCAACCCTCAGGGAGCGGATTTGTAGTGGGGAGTGTGACAATGTCACGAGAGCAGAGGGACCTCACAGCCAGTGGTGACACCAGCGCAGCAACAGCATGCACACCGCACCATCGGCACCAAGGCTTTTCCTTGCTTGTGTTTCAACCAATCTCCTCTGCAAAGTCCCAAACCAGCCAACTCACAGTGTCAACAAGACTCAACATAATTTTACTTTTACTGGTCTTTACCTTCCTCCATTCACCAGTGGGCTTTGGTGTTAAAGTCCCCGCAGAGCAGGAGTTTCCCTGGCAGCTCTGGGCAGGCTCCTGAGCACCGCAGGGACCACCCCATCCCCATCCCCGCCTGGCTCTGGACAGTGCCTCCGCCAACCTGGTGCAAGTAAGTGCCGCTATTTCGTTTCTGACTATAAACTTATTTATTAAACTTATTAAAGGTCCTGTAAAAGAAAGCAAGTGAATAATTTCTGCTTTTAAAGCACTGTAAACGTTTAGCAGATACATTGAGAACATTTGGTTAAGTTCTGCTTCCAGGAATAACAATCAAAGTTCTGCCATGCCCTGGAAAAGAGTTTAGCTTTGGTTCAGAGCTGTTTCAAGCTTGGTTTAAGACTGCTATTTCTCTAAGACCTTAACCCGGGGCTGTCCTGCCTCCCCTCCGTCCTCCCAGGGTTCACCCTCCGGTGCAGGCACCTGGCTCTGCAGCAGCCTCTGCAGACAAAGCAGAGACCATCTCCTTCCAGCTTCACACTTCATCATGGCTGCTGGTCCAGAGGACAACTTTAATACATCTCTGATAAGCCCAGCTGTAATGTATATGTTGTGCTGCAGCTATTGCAATGCATTATTGTGATTCATTCAGCTAAATTAAGTCATCAGTGGCTGAGCAGAATTATTTCCAAGTACCCTTCACTGATTTATTTCTTTATCATGTATTTCTTTCTATGATTTTATGGCTGTTATTGCAGAAAGGAGGAAAAAAATAACAGTAAGAGGCCTTTTTCAGTTATTTCTGGTCACTTTGGGAGCTCTTTGCCAAAATCTGCACTACCAAAATAGGTACAAAACAAGTATTTCCCAACTCAGCCTCACAGACAGAGACAGGACCTAACAGGAGCCAGTGGCCGCCACTGCAGCAGTGCCAGTGCTGCCGGGGGGCTAGGGACGCTGCCGGGGGTCTACGGATGCTGCCAGGTACCCCCCCATGTCCCTGCTCGGGCTGCACCCCGCTGCTTCTCTGCTCCGATGGCACCAGCGATCCCTGCCTCCTGCAGGCACCTACTGTGCCTTTCCAAAGGAGAAATCTGACTCATTTGAATTTGCTAAGACGCTTTGTCTCACTTTTTTGGCATGGTGTGATCTTGGTTATAATAATTAAATTGATTCGGCTACAAGTTTTGTACTTTCAAATTATCTTTGTGTATCTTTTCATATCCAGCGTAGCAATAAAACACACCAAAGTGACCACTTAATGACGTCTTTTGTATGTGTATCTTGTAGAGAAAAGTCTCAAACCCTCTAATTTATCACTTTGGCTTACACTTCTAATGGCACTTGTACAGGAAGAAACACAGAGGAGCCATCGTATTGCCATGAAATTCAACAGGCTTAAAAAAAAAAAAGACAGAAAAAAGAAAACAGAGCAAGCAGACTCCCAGCACGAAACCAGAAGGAAAGAAAAGAGCACAGTGGCAAAACCTGTCCCGCTGTTTCTGCCGGGGTTGCCCCAGGCTTTGCGGGGAGAGCTCAGCGCTGCTGCCAGCCCACGCAGGGGGACCGAGGCAGCGGACATGCTGGAGACTCGCCCTCGCCTCTCCCCCAGCCAGCGGCGTGGGATGGAGGCACCGTCTGCTCTGGCACGGCCAAGCCCTCACCCCGTCATCACCAGCAATTCAAACCCCACAACCCCGAGCCGGAGCAGACAAGGAGAAACAAGGGGAAGTGCAGGATGATCCCCAGCTCCAGGAACAGCGGCACGGGGACGGGGATGCGGATGGGGATGTTCACGCCTGCACCACTTTGTTTTGCATCCTCCTCCTGCGCAGCACCCACAGCAGCGTCACCGAAGCTCAAGGCAGTCTGTAACCTGGGGGTAAGGTGGCTGGTGGAGACTATCAAACCACGCCGAATCTTTGCTTCGTAACAGCCATTGGCAAATGCATCAATAGCTTACAGAAATATAAATGTTTCTAATCCTTTCATACAATTTGGGATTGATATTCATATTATTAGAAATATTTGTATATCCGTGTGTCTGTATAGACACATTGTATGCATCAATTTATCAATATTTGTATTTACATTTACATCACCGCCATGCCCAAGTCACACAAACTCTGCAGACTGAGACAGAGGAACACTGGATTTCTTCCCAGGTAACACTCCACCTGCCCCCCAATCAGTGCTGTACTGCAGCACAAGAGGGAATTGCATTTTTCTGGGCCTATACAGGAAAACGAAATGCCCCCCCCCAAGAGTCGATTATCTCCCAGGGGTTGCAAGTGGATAATGACAGTATTAGAAACTACAAGACATTTCTAGCAAAGACTTCAGAAACTGCTCTCTCTAAACTCCTAAAGCCATAAAATCCTGTTAGAGCAATCTCTAGTAATCCGTACGATCCTTACTCAAGCATATAATAACTAACATTTTAAGAGTAAAATGAATGACTTTATGTCAAGATCAAGTAAAACACACACAAGATTTAATCTATTTATCGTTATAGCTTCACACAGTGCCAACCAGCAAGCGGCTGTGAACAAAGCAGCGCTGTACAAAGCCTCGCCAGCTGCAGGTACCGAGGATTACTTTTATCAACATTTCTGTTCACAGTGTGTAATCTCTCTGTAAATGACTCGGTCTGAAAATCAGTCCCTTTGCTGTCCAGCCTCTGCGCTTAGCATCTCAGTAGCAACAAGTCAATGATTAAAATAAGCAGTAAGCTGAAGAGCCATCAGGTTCAACTGCAACTGTTTAATGGATGTACTGCAGCGTAATTAATATTTAATAATATTTTCAGGCTTCCAATTTGTTTTGGTGTGGTATGACAGAAAACAGGCAAGTTGTCAAATGCTGCATCCAAACTAGGGGAACAAACAAAAAGGGCACAGCCTTTGTTCAGCAGGGCTGCTGAAACAGGTCAATGTTATTTATGGCAAATCTAAAAAGGGAATACCACAAGAAGGATGACACCAGGTATGTTATCATATACTTTTTACATAGTTGATGTATTTTAAAATTGTTTAGAAACCCGTCACGGCTGTCTGCAGGGGTGTTCCCACCATCTCAGCCCCGCTCCGTCACTGCTGCCCAGGGCATTCACTCTGCCCTGCCTCCAGCGCCTGCCCGCACGGTCTTTACTGTCCTGTTGACTAAAGCATAGTCTTCTTATTAGATACCAAATGTAACTTCTAAGGCATATATATGCACATGTTAAATACAAAAAAGCCCCAAGCCCAGATGTAACTATTTCCATTTGGTTCTGCAGCGCACTGGCATTTTAAGTCTCTTCTACCTGGTGAAAAGGGGAGGTGGTTGGCATGGTGATCTAAATTGGATAATTAGCGTCCTCACCCAAGTGTAAATACGCAGGAGAATTCTCCATTGCAGGTGCTATATTTAAACCTGAATTGCTATAGTTTAAAAATAAAATCTTGCTTTTGTGATTTCAAGAGAGAAACTGCCACCACCTGTTGCTTAAATCCGCAAACAGAGAGTAAGTTGAGGCCAAACACAGCTCGCTTGCCAGCTGTGTGTCTGTGGCAGGAGCGATGCCAGTCCAATGCTCGATTTATGCTCACAGGCACGACACAAAGCACTACTACAGCATCTTCGTGATACATTTGACCTGGAACATACAGAACAGGCAAAGCAAACAAGCGGCACGAGAGGGGGCAAGGCACCATCGCTGCGCCGATCCTTCTGCCCAGAGCCCAGGGGGGACACCCGCTGCAGGAGGGACCCCCAGCCCCGGCGCTCCTGAAGGCTGCCGTTTAGCTCCCACTGACACCAGTGGCCGCAGCGCATCCCCAGCCTGGCATCCCTCTGCCCGCCCCGCTCAGACAGGGCACCGGACCCTTCCGACACACTGACGGGACCAGCACACCCCCCCCAGTCTGCAGCGGGATGCGGCCAGAGAGCGAAGGGCCAAGATGTGCGTAGGGATCTGGGGTAAGCTCCAGAAAAAGGACTGGACAGGAGAGGGGGAAAGTCTCTCCTCTTCATACTACAGGGTTTACTTTAGAAGGGGGAAGCACACTTTCCCCTCCTTTAGGCTCTGACGAGGCTTTATAGCGATCATACACCACTGCATTGCAATTACGGTGTCTGAGACGTGAGCAACACTAACAGACTACAGCTGCGAACTGCCATGCTTCTTTCTAAACAGAAGTGATCTCATAACCAATTCACAATATACCCACCGCGAAACCAAAAATATCCTTTAAAAAAGATATAAAATATTTTCAGACAATTTCACTCTAATTATACATGTGATTAATTTCCCTGTTTGAGCACTGTATCTCATTTCCAGCACACTGCTCCAACAGCTTTCCACAACGCCGTAGCTGCACTCACAGCTGTGCCTGCCTGCACTTCCACCGCTTCTGCAAAGTGCCTGTTTTTTTTTTAATAATAGTAATCCAAACGCAGTCCTTCTCGGGGGGAAGCAGCAGAAGCCGGTGAATCCTCAGCAATACAGTGGCATCTGGACCTGCCCGCATTACACCTCACCACCACTGCTGAAATGTATCCCTGTTTTTCCAAGGCGCAAAAACGGCAGAGCACTGCAGACCTGTGGGACAAATTTAAAAACAAAGATAAAACCAAGAGCTGGTAACAGGCTGCCGCAACACTCAAACAAGACACAATGTGGAGGTGCGTTCAGAAAAGGAAAGCCTGAATGCAGGTGTTCAGGGTATAAGCATGAAGACACTGCAAAGGGAGCCAGTCCCAGACAGTCAAACAGTGACAAAAAGGACGTTCCCCAGCCTCACTCTCCTGTATTGAAATAATCTCACTGGTTTTGTTTGGATGTCTGAAATCTTCACTGCTATAAACCTCTTCTGTTACGTTCTACAACCATCAGACTTATTCTGAAAGCTCATTCCGTATTTACTCCTTCAAGAGAAGTGATTCCTACAAACTTTCATGCAGTATTACCCACCACAACGCACATTAGTTTTGCTAGTATATTTTTTGCAGTGGTGGCGTTTAATCTCTCCTGAAATCTACTCGTGCTGGGTCCCTTGTAGGGTTAGGTTTTAAGCAAATCAGCATATTGTATTATGCATGTCGTGAAACTTGGGAGGTCTCTCATCTGCCTCCATCCTAATTAATAAGTTGGCTGTTGCGGGATGAAGCCCCAGGTGAAACGAGGACGCAGACTGCAATGCTCTGCCGTGCCGGGCGAGACGTCAGTGGCTGCGCAGTCTGCCAATGCCACGCAGCCTCTTCTCGCATTTATAGTTAAGGTCATTGCTGAGTAACAAAAAAATTAACGTCATATCAATAAATTGTTCTCTACTTTCCAACAGTACACCAATGGCCCTCCTTTAGCAATCTGAAGGTCAATTGCTGTCATTATTTTTTGTCTGGATTTTTACTGAAGAGGGGTTGATTTAAAAGCATTGGTGAAAACTGCAGCCCCGCACCACCGACACTGGAAATCACTGCTGGAATTGTAACCTGCAAATGTCAACACACTGACATGTTTGGGGTTTTTTATTGATGGGGTTTATATAACATTTACACATGTATCTATTTTCTTGCCTTGCAAATGGAGGGTTTAGACCTTGCTATCCCTTTTGTAGTTTTTTTCCTTGTTCTTAACAAATACAGTATCTCGACACATTATTTTAAGTACAATTGGAATGTACTTGTCAGGTAAATAGTTTATTGATTGAAAAATAATGACTTTGGATTGACTGAAACTATTTCTAAATTTTACTAAAAATAGCCTAAAAACATCTGTGGGAAAAATAATTGGTAAAATACTATTTTATTCAAGTAAAGTTAAATGACAAATTCTGACTGAAATATGGAAAATTATCAAACTTCATTTCAAAATAGCATTTGACTTTGCAATTTAACTGAGCACAAGTGAAACAAAGCTTTCTGAGTTTCTATTTTGTGTGGCGACAGCATCCGAACAGAGAACCCCGCTATTTTCCTTCTGAGGGTGAGACCCCCCAGCAGCATTTCCAGCGCCCTGGGTGCAGCGCACGGTGCTGCTGCTTTCCCACCCACCCACCCCACCACAGCGGTCCCGTGCCTGCACCGGTCATCTCGGCACACCGGCGGCCACCGTCAGCCACGCTCCATGCACCCTGCCCGTTCGGGTGTCCATGCCGTGCTGCCCTTCTGCGCTTTTGATTTCTTCTCCTGGCAAAGTCTCTCAAACAGATTCTTTTCCCAAGCAAACCCAAACAGCAGATGTACCTGTTCGAGTCTGCTTCTGCAGCAGAACTACCCTACCGTAGCACAGGCTGTCTCGTCGCTGCACACCCTCCGCTTCAAACTTGAAAAGTCAGAGGTGAATGGATCCGCCAAAGGGTTAATTAGAAGTTGGAAGTACCAGAACTGTGCTTCCTACCCCAAAACAGAGCCAGCTCACAGAGGACCTGCTCTAACACCTCTTTGATGACAGGAAAGACCCCGCTGACTTGGGCAAGGTCAGCTCCCCTCCGGTCAGCTCTCCTCCTCTCCAGCCCCAAACATTAACCAAAACCACCGGAAGCTGCAGGTTTTTGGTGCCCTGCAGGAGATGCTCAATATTTGGCAAGACTTAGCCATATGGTTTCCTTCCTTTGGAAGGGACTATGCTGGCTGTGGGCTAATTTCAGACGATTTTGGTATCCCAAAGCTGTGTTGAAAAATTACCTTATGTTTCAGTCAAATACTGAAAATTTGTACTCCAAATTTTAAAAACCTAAATGGTCATTTCCACCACTAAAAGGCAGATGAGGTCTCAGCTGGGAGGACCAGCGGTTCTCCTGTGAGCAGGCAGACTTGCGCAGAGAACAACAGACGTGCCTGAGCATGCACCAACAGCGAAGAGCTAAATGATGATCCTGCTGATCAGGACATGGTAATGACATCCCTGCTGATACAATCGGTTTAGGGGGAGAGGACTGGTTTTCTGGGGAAAAGACAGAATGTGAAATTTGCCAGGACTTGAGGTACTCCTTACAAATATGAAAATTATTTCCAGATAAAACATTTCCCTGAAACCAAGGTCAATCAGTCAAATGGGAAATGTTCTGTGAATCAATACCAAAGCCCAGAGAAATTATTTCAAATGCATCCACCAAGCTCTGCTCCGAGATGCCACTTTGGTTTCAATACAAAAAGCAGAAAGTGAATCTTCACCAAGCGAACAGCAAGCATGGGGCTCTAACGAATCTTTACATGAGTAACGAAGAGCAGGTTAGTGGCACTGTGGGAAGCAACTGCTATTTTTACCTGCAAAAGTGAATAGCTACTTTCTCAGCGCTGAAACCTTTTTTTCAAAAGTTTGCGAAGGATAACAATTTTGAATTAACAGCATGAGAAATTATCTTGAATCTCTTTCAGTAATGCCTCACTGAAATCTCCGCTGAGCAACGTGCTCTGCTTCTCTGTGCAGTTCTGTAAGAGCTGGCTGGCATTTTTAGTCAAACCAGAGAAAACAAACCCAGCACATTTCGCTTGCTAGGAAAACCCACTAACTGCACGGCATGGCCATCCATTGCAAATTGCTGAAAGGAGGCACGAAGTGACCTGATTTTCAGGAATGCAAACAGCTCTCTGGTCCCTAACCCCCACACGCGCGAGACATTTTACAATACAGTAAACTTTCTTAGATGGAAACATATTGCTTCAACAACATCCAAACCCTTCTACTTAATTACTGCACATACCCAGTACTGCCAAAATAAACAAAGAGCAGTAGCCATGGAGGGGAAAGGAGAGAGATGTCAGGGGACAGCAACAGAGATTCTCTCGGGCATTACAGCAAATAATAGCATTTTTACAGCTGCAGGGACACCAGTGTGGGTGCCACTTGGACAGAGGTGTGCGACCACAGAGGACAGGCTGCCTTTGGCAGCTGACACCAAGTTCTGCCTTTGGCAACACCAAAAACTTAAAGCTTCTGGCCCTTTTTGTACAGTTTGCTTATACAGTAATTGAATTAAGGCCATTCAGCCTACTCATTTAAAAAAAAAAAAAAAAGAGGAGAGATTGAAGTAACACACACAGCCACACAAGAAAGGCCTATGCGGGAGGCACGGTTCACATTTACCCCTAACTGCACTGGATTTCAAAACTGGTTTAGTCTGATGTCACTACACCACAAAACTTTAAGCCCTGAGATGTAATGTCCACAGGGGCTTCAGCTCTGAGGTACGTGAGGATGCCAGGCTGACGGACCGCTAACATCCGTCACAGTGGGCAAAAACTGGACATTGCGACCCTTAGAGTAACGGTGCGAGGTCCCACGTGCAAAGCCGAGCTAACCCGCTGCCCCCATCAAGGGGTGACTCACACTTTAAGAATGAAGGTTTGCCTTTGGTTCACAGTTGCCACCACCACGGTAGGCACCTGGAGAACAAACCGAGTGCTGCCCAGCCTTGCAAATCCCAGCGGTGCCAGCCTGGCTTGCCGCTCCCCGGGGCCAGGCAATGCTGAGACACTGCTGTGCCACACCACTCGGGACCTGCTGGTGGCTCCCGCTCAGGGCACCCTCTGCCGCAGGAGGAAGGATGGGCCTTTTGCCTGTGCCCGGCTGCCAAAAGTTCAGCTAATCCCAGTGCCAGGCACGAGACAGAGTCCAGCAAGTCAGCACGGGGCAATGAAATGGCACAATGGAGACTGACCCTATGGGGCTGTGTAAAAAGAGACACAAAAGAGAAAAGAAAAACTTCACAGTACATAGAAAATGAAAAACGCTTAAAGCTTCCAGTAATAAGAAATGTCAGGCCAGAGGACATCCCTCTTCTAGCCAGCATCATTGCTGCGACCGAAGGGACAAAACCACAAATGTACCTGAGTAAAGCAGAAAACACTGTCCCTGTCCATCAAGACCTTAGAAACTAACAAAAGCTGAAGAATTTCTGTTCTGAGTAAACAAAGAATAATCAGGAAATCTTTAACAACTTTTAAGAAAAAATTCTACCCGTTTTCCACAACAGGGAACTCGGTGAAGCCAGCGGCTTCAGCTTTTGACAAGACAGTGATTTCCAGCGAAATGCATCTTTAAAAAGCACCACCAACCCCTCTGCAGTCAACTTGGTCCTCCTAAGACCGACGACAGAAATGAGCGTTGTGAGCAGCGGCTCACAGCCAGGCTGATGCACACATGCCAGCTGAGCCCTGCGACTGACGCATGTTCCTGCACCGCAACAGCCCCCACGGCACACGGTCCCGCCACCGTCTCTGAAGGACACCGGGCACCGCCACCAGTACCACACCATGCCCTGAGGTGCAGCCACTCGTGTGACCCCAGTTCTGGCACCCCAGCGTGCCCCACCGCCAGGCGGGCACGGACTGCCGGAGCCCACAGAAACATACCATGACAAAACAGGTACACATACCGTGACAAAACAGGTATTTAATTTAACTGTATCCCTGGGATGAGCACAAGAAGAATCCAGAGCAAACAGTTGGTCTGCATATCCAACCAAGCCAAGAAGTGTCAGCATCTCATTATTATTTACTGCACTCATGGAGCTGGAGCTGTCAGAAGCTGCTGTAAGCAGAAGTACAGTAAACAAAGCAGTAATTAATGTGCAATCATGCACCAGCACAGGACAAGGCCAGCTGTCCAAGGGTCAGCATGAAATACAGCTCCTCGCCACATCTCACCATGCTGCCCATACTGCAATTAGACAACTACAAAGCTTCCCGTAGTTTGACATTACTACACTTAACAAGTTATCAGTGGCAATGAAATTTTGCGAGACTTAATCAGTAGTTCAACAGGAATTAACAAACCCAGCAGCATGCACCTATGAGCAAGGACAACGCATGGACCTCAAGCATAAAAGCAACTGCAGATCAGCAAGAGCTCCTGAAACCTGGTGTGCCAGCACCCACAGGGCACTGCCACGTCCCACACCCTTCTCTTGATTTCTGTTGTCTGGCAATTAAATACCCCCGCCCCCTTGAAATTTTTCTTTCAAAGCTTAATTCTGTCTTTTTTGAAGTGAAAATCAAAGAACAATCATTAAAAGATAAAGATTAGGCTGACAGAAAACTAGACTTGCATTTTTCCTGAAATGCGCAAGACAGAACAAACACTGCTCTTGCTCTTTTTCTTCCCTATTGCATCACAATTACAACATAAGTAAAGCTGTTTGCTTTAGCCCTTTTTTTTTTGCACGTGGAAGTGCATGTAAACACGCTACCTGAACTTTATATTCCACCAAGTAGTGAAATCTTTCTCCTAGCATTAGACTGATTACTAGAAATCATAATGAGTTTTATGTAAAGGAACTGTAAACGCACTTCAAAAGGAAACGGGAAGGGTTGGCTATCTGGCACTTAACTCTTGTGGACATTTCACAGATTAAAAATAAATAAATAAATTACCCATCTGCCACAGGGTAAGACAGGTGATACTTTCTGTTGCTCTTCACAACTCCTTCTCACTCTCCGTGCTGGCTACTCGGTGTGGCAGGAAAGGAGGTGTTGGAAGAGTGGACAATTTGGTGGAAAAGAGAGATCACACATGAAATTTGTCAGGCAGCAGGTACTGAAATGCAAGGGAAACGCAGTATGTTGAGTGTTTAAGAGACCTGGAGGCCAGCTCTATGAAACGTGACAGGAATAGCTGGTGACAGAGAAAGATGCCCTCAGGTCAGGTAAGCAAAGTTCCAGAGAACTGTCAAAATCAATGCCAGTACAAAAAAAAAAAAAAAAAAAAAGGGCAGGGAATAAAAAAGAAAATGGAAATAATTTATTTTGATAGGTAAGACAAACAAGCACAAGGAAAAAGCACTGCAGAGAGCACACCACCACATGGCAAGTGAGCGGAAAGGAGAGGGGTGGAGGAGGACTGAAGAAGAGGAGAGGAGAAAAAAAGGCTTTACAAGATGAAGAAGAGGACAGGAAAGCCCAGAGGCTCAGGCTCTGCCCACACCACGACAGCAGCACTCGAGGGGGCCGCGGTGGGAGGGAAGGTCACATCGCTGGTCCCGAGGCACTGAATGTGGACTGCAGGCAGAGCGCAGGCAGAACTCTCTATAACAGCTCACTGCAGACGTGGTACCTCATGTCCCGATGGCAGCTATGGCCACAGCCCAGCTAAATTCCCTACGTTGCCCCATCCTCCTTTAAACTCCCCCCAGGGCAGCACTCATTAAATCCTCTCTGCTCACTTTTTACCCCTGTTCCTTACCTTCAAGAGAGAGCAGGCGGCTTCCTCTCGCTCTGGTAAAGATCCAGAAGACACCCATAATTCATGTCGCAGTGTCTGCAATACCAGGAGCTGCAGAGAACGCCGAGTCAGCACCGGCAGGCAGCCACGGGGCAGCAGCAGGAGCCAAGCCAGGGTAGGCGCTTTGGAGGCAGCCCCCTGCCAAATGCTAGCCAAAGCACTCGCACCACCAGGTACACATGGGCAGCTATTTATATGGTTGCAAATAAACAACGAGGACTTGCAGATGCCTTTTATAGTCAAAAAAGGGGTGTCTTCCTTCCACGCACACCTAACGGCTGCTCAAGTGGCCCTTTGGCCAAACCAGCCGCCAGCACCTGCCCATGCCGCAGACGGCTTGGCAACCAGCACAGCACCCAACGGTGCTCCTCCCCAGCCACGGAGAGAGCACGCCCAGTGCAAGCGATATATCTATGCAAGTAAAATAGGGACAACGTTAAATCTAAAACACAGGCTCCAAGACGAGCACTTAGGGCGCACTTAAAGCCTTGCCTGCTCTTGTAGGAGAAAACCTCCAGAAGCTGATAGGGAAAAAGCCTACAGAAATGAGGAGTGCTTTGTTATACGGTCATTGCTCATCACCATAAAACCCATGGAGCCTAACTGGGAATAGGTACTGTTCCATATAATTTAGTAATTGACAGAATTCAGCACATCCAAATTAAAACAATTAAAATTAATACTTTTTACAGTAGTGTAGTGCTGTCAGAAAGACAAAAAAAAGTGGGGGGGAGATGCTTTCCACCACACAGCCAGGCCTGCTGTAGTCTGCGGGTGATGAGTGTTTTAATTCTACATAAGGGAAACTACTTTCCATTTTGTGTTATTTTTCATGCCCGATTTCTGCTGGGCACTACTCATTTTGTACCAGCTTTATCCCTATTAACTTTCAGAAAATGTTTCTCTGAAGGAAGGCAAAATTTTAAACTTGTCCGAAGAGAACCTATCACCACAGCACCCTGCAGCAGAGCTGGAGGAGCAGGCAGGGGAGGTTGCAGTCAGCTGCACCAACTTGGCAAAACAAGTTCTTTTCCTTCCATTTAACTGTGCCAGCACCATTTCAAATACTACTAGTTAAAGAATTTAGGTATAAATTCCAGGTTTTTTTATAAATCAGCTGATTTTCAGAAAGGCCGAGTGCTTTGTATCCCTAATAGTTTGTTGAAACGCCAGTGTAACTAACGGTACCCCGGGCACAAACACCACCACAACCGGCAGCGGCTCTGGCACAACGAGCCTGTCTTGCTGCAGGACTCCGGTCCTGGCACTCAGATGCCTGCTCCTCTGAGACACAGTAGCATCTCCTGGTAGCCAGCAGCCCCCCCCAGGGCACTGACACCCTCCCACGCCCCACTGGCCCCCATCCCGCCTTCTGAAAAACAGCGGAAACGCCTCAATTTGTTTCTAAATGCTGAGGATGTCTGAGTAAGCCCTTGGTGGCAGAACAAGGCGAGGCCCTGAGTCAGTTACGCAGGGCCACCCCTAACACACAAAAATAACTTGTTTATTCCTCCTCATGTGTTATTTTTACACCGGCAGCTCTGGGTATCCGTGGCGGTTTGCTGCTGCTGGTCTCAGCAAAGGCACGCAGCGGGGGCCGAGCGCATGTCCCCCGCAGGGCACCGCATCGGGGACATCCCTGTCCAGCCTGGCCGTCCCACCGCGGTGCAGAGGACTGCCCTGCAGTGCTGGGAGAGCTCCTCATACCCAGGGGGGTCTACAAGAAACACCTGCAGCCACTAGCCTCTGCCCACCCTGCCAGCTGTGCTGGGCACCCGGGGAGAGCCGTCCTCCACCTCCACCTGGCACCGGCCAGTGCCTCCACGCTGCCCTTGGAGCTCCAGAAGGGAAGCCTTCGCCCCAGCTGCTGCCAGAGAAGAAACGTTTCATTTCCGATCGTCTGGAGGAAAGCCCTTCTGAATCAAAATGTGCCCCCAGTTTCCAGCGAGGCAGAAACAATTTCTTCATACCCGAGCAGCATTTACCAGCTCAGGATAGCTGAGGACAACTCAGTGACACCCACCCTGGCTGCACCCATACTGTTGCTTAAAGGAAGAACCAAAGTGCAACTTCCCCTTCTGCAGACTGAACGCTGGTTCACAGTGCATTCCTGGAATAACCGGTTAAAGCTCTTCTGGGGCTGACGTCTCTTTATAAATACTGGTTTTGGTGGATACATGTCCAACTGAGCAAATGTGAACATCCATAAGGGCCGCTAATAGCAAAGCGTGGCTGGTGAAAGTTACATGGGAACACAACGGAGCCAGAGCAGGACAGCAGCAGAGGAAGCTGCTGGCAAGTAAATATTGCTCAACACAACACCAGTATTGGGGAAAAACTGACAGAGTGGAATAACAGGAAGCTTAGTCACTTCTGGACAAAAAAAGCAAAGCCTATGAGAGAGGGGCGGGAGGGGAGCCGAGCGGCAGGCCGGAGCGGCTGGGCTGGGAGGGCCGGAGAGCCGAGCTCAGCTGGCGGACAGGCAGGTGCGGGCAGCAGACACACTCTGCCGCAGATGCGGGACCGGCTGGAGGAGCAGGGCTGTCCTGCCGGTTGCCCCCGCGGGGTGCCGGGCCACCCCGCGACAGCAAACGCTTCGCGAATACAGCAGGATCTGCTGCACAGGCTCCTCCAGCTAATGACTTGTGCTAATGACTGAAGTTAAACTGTGACCCAGTTAAACCACATGCCCAGCTTCTCCTTCCTAAGCATGGAGAGCACCGCAACTGCTCAGCTTGGGGGCAGACAAGAAAATACTAGGGGAGGCCAAAGAGGGCTGAAATACAGCAGTTGGAATTTAAGGATATATTTAATTTTGAACAATTACCATTATCATTCAAACGTACTGCAGAAGAGCTTCAGGAGGTGAGCCAAGCAGGACCGATGCAGGACAGGACACCCACCACCTTTCAGTGGTCGCTTGCTCCCATTAGGAACCGCCACAGAAACAGCGTTGGAGATGACCAGTGGCCGCGTGGGACTGTGTGAACCACAGCCGAGGAAAGGACCCAGGCGGGCAGACCACGGACCATCTCACACCAAAGCGTAACCCTGGACCACATTTTGCTGGTGTATAGAACTAGCACATTTCTCCAAGCAATGGCTCTCAAGCAATACAGTATTCAGACTGTAAGGGTACTTTGCAGAAGCCTCAGCAGTGGGGAGAAAAGTTTAAAAGAAGATTAGATTTCCCTGATGGCAATCTTCCACATTGAAAATTACTCGTTGCCCTTAAAATATAGTCTGCGCTGCTCACTGGTGGAGGGATAATGGCACTGGATGCTAGTAAAGGGACTATATTAGAAAAACATAAATCCGAAATTTTACTGCAACATCTGAAGGGGCATGCATAGCAAGAGAGAAAGACAAATTCAAAATAATTAGAGGCTAGATAAAGAAAACAACCAAACCATGCCAAACCGAAGACAAGTTTGATTAATAAAGTTTTTTACTGCTTAGGCAAATGAGGGAAAGAAAAGGATGTAATGAACAAACCATTCAGCAGCAGAGAAATAAAAAAACTTAGCCAAGTTTATGGTTTAAAAATTACTACAGTGAAGGTCTGTCTGTAAGTAATTCAGATTTCAGTGGCAAAAAAAAAGAGAACCAGTTGATATATTTGATATCAGGAGGAGAAAGGAGAGTTAAAAGTCTTTAACAAAGAACAAATTTAAGCAAGCAAGGGTAGCAAAGGAAAAGTGTCATGAGCAAATAAAGGCTGATACATTGGGTTTGTTTTACCTAGCAAGTGTGTGCTAAGGCACAATAAAAGCTTCCTAACCAAATAAACAACGTTCCAAGTCCCTGCAGGCTAACCGCAGCTATGGCAAAACCAAGCAACTGGGTGTATGGCCGGAGGCCTGGGCCAGTGACATGGAGCAGCGGAGCAACACGTGAGACCTCACATAAAGCACTGCTTCACGATACATTTTGGGATGCACTTGTCATGTTTATTTAAAAAAAAACCCCCAAACCAAACACAACCCTGAAGTGGTATAACAGCTACATGGAAAAAAAAAAAGAACGAGAGGAGGAGACCGGTCTTAGCTGGTGGGAAGGGAAGCCTCTGCATTGCCTCATTAGAAACGTGCACGTTATGGACACGCCACACGTGCGGTGTGGTGGCGAGGGGCTGTGAGCACGCGTGTGGAGGACACCCAGCAGCCAGCACGCGGCTCGAGCACCCCGGGCCAGCACCGGACGAGCGCAGCACTGCAGCCGGAACGCCGCTGGACACTGCGGCGTGGCCCTGAGGACGTGCAGGCAGAGGGCAAAGGGCTGCCTCACCCGGTGGACACCGTGCACGGTCCACGCTCACGGCACAACGGGCATGGAGCAGCCCTCCGCGGACCAAAGGACCGGGGAGTGCCACAGACGCCAGCCCCTTTGTGTCTCTGCTGCTGGTACCGTCCCAGCGGGACAACCAGGGCTGGGCAGCAAGGCAGGAAAGCTCGGGAAGCGGCTCCCTGGCCACGGGCGGCACAGGACGGCGGCAGAGCCGTGGACGAGATGGCGGAGGTCAGGGGATGGAGTAGGACGGCGGAGCCAGGCGGCACTGGGGCCACCAGCCCAGACTGTTTCTGCCCAGCTCTGGAGGAGGTCAACCTATGCCACGAGTAAAGTTTTGATTAATTTCTAATTTGTGGTGGCCAGCTGCGGCTTGCCTTCACCACGCAATAACGAAACAACACCTGAGGTATGGGCTCAGTCCAGCGTCCAGTCACCGTGCCCTCAGGTCAGCATCCGGCTCTGCCACCGACACGCTGTGACACAATCGAATAATCATTAACACTGGGACACAGAAATGCTAACGAAAATCGAAAGTTTCAACCCATACCGACAAAGAATGTATTGCTCAGAGCTCTGTACTGCAAAGCCTGAAGCAGAGGGGAATGACAGGACGCTGCTGACCTGGCAGCAAAGCTGGACTCAACAGGCCCTGTATCAGTCACAGATTTTTTTTTTCATACAGCTTGGGAATAATTTCCTGCCCTAAGTGCTTTCCAGGCCTCATAACACTGATATTGTAGATCAATATTTTACAAAAACAAAGCTGCAGGACGGATGTATGCACTAATTAAACAATATCTAACAAGCAGTGCTGCTGTAATCACACACTTTGTATCCCTTTTAGCTTTCACACCAGAGGTTTGGCCTTGCTCACTTTCTACATAAAACAAAATGACAATAAAACGACAGAACAAAAGATCCATTGTAAGTCACAGTGTGCAAATAAAGATAGTATCTATGTTGTCCGTACCAGTGCAGTGCAAATATAATTAAGGCTACGAGAAAACATCACTTGCTGTCAGGAGCTCTCTATTAAAGCCCCTCTATAGGCTTTACTTTTAAAAATGCAACTCTTTGTTACAGCAAATACATACATACATAGCATAGATCCGTGTTGTTAGAACGAGTCCGACAGTTCTTGCACCTGAGGAGCTGGTACTCCGTACGGCCCCAGACAAAGCTGGTAACACACAGACCACACAAGGCAGCACCGCTGCGGAGCTCTGGGGCAGCGGGGGACGGTGCCTGTCCGCCCCCCTCAGCTGCAGGCACATCCCTGCATCCCTGACCCATTCCCAAGGGCAGGGTGCTCGCTGGCATTGGCACCTGCCCACAGCCCAGGCATGATTTTGAGATACACGTGTTGTTCTCGTTGGAAAGGGCCCAGGAAAAAGCCCATGTGTGCTCAGAAACGTGGCTGCAGGGTGAATATATGGTATCAAAGCCTTGAAAAGCTGAACTCTGTCAAAGTCACATACTGGGGCGATAAAAGGCAACGATAGCTCAGAAAAGCTTATGAAATACGTGACAACGACCTTAGAGAAGCAGAAAGTCCATATGAACAGCAGAAACTGTTTTTCAGCACCTGTAAGGTCTGACAGAGCATCTGGGCTCTGAAGGAATAAAGAAGTGAAGACTAATCTGCCCTTACTATTTTGCTTGAGTTGTTGAACCGAGGAAGTCAGTGGACAAGAATTAGTGGGAAACGCAGATGGCAGGATTTATTTTTCTAAAGTTAAATAATCACGAAATATGCCAAAATACCACCTTGTGGTCAGGATTCCCTGTTTATTTTAACATGGGCACTGACAATTTAAACGTCCTGTCACAAAAACAAACTGTGTAGACAGAAGCAGCAGCTTTCCTCTGGATGGAAGTTCAGTTCCCAGGTCCCTTCAAGCGCCCAGGCCGCAGCAGTGGGCTGACCCCGGTGCTGGGCT
Organism: Aviceda cuculoides; assembly: GCA_035590195.1. Taxonomy (NCBI): domain Eukaryota; kingdom Metazoa; phylum Chordata; class Aves; order Accipitriformes; family Accipitridae; genus Aviceda; species Aviceda cuculoides. The sequence continues at coordinate 42,865,385 of JAVJGG010000085.1, forward strand.
GGGGGTCCCACCTACCAGGAGCAAGGTACAAAAACCCAAATGCCATGGTAAAAAGGGAGGGGGTGGGGAGGGGAAGTATTTGTTTTACAGAAGCAATCTTTCTGTAGGAAGTAGCATTTGTAATAATGGCAGTTTAAGGTCGTTATAAGACATTCAACAGTTCCACTACCTTTCCCTTATACACTGAGAAAAGGAAAATACAACCTCTGCAGATATTATCTGTAGTGTGTTTGAGCTCAAAAACATGCCTATGACCTGAAGACTTGAACGCTCTCGCCTGAAGTGTTCAGCCACATAGCTGGTGGGAAATTAAAAATTTTCCATGTGTGGGAGCCAACTGAACTGATGAAACAAAAAGTAACATTCAGAAGGAAGACCAGCGTACCATGATCTCATTTGAGAAACACTTTTTCCCCAAGTTCAGCATGTGTGAGGCAGAATCAAAGTCACAGAGATGAGAGCATCAGCCTCAGGACTGGGCTGGAGGGCTGCATTACAGGTGTTTGCTCTTCAAGAACCTAAATTCTCCTTTAATATATTTCACACAGATCTATGAGGGAGGAAACAACTCATTTCTGAGTATTAAAAGGCAATAAAAGCACCATTAAATTCCCCTCTTTTCCCCAACCTTTTTTTTTTTTCAAGTGAGACCAGATTGACTCTAGAAATGGTAAAACAAGCAAGAAGTGGCAAGAAAATAGCAGATAAGAATTTCTACGCTATAACCTCCCTACAATAAAAGAAGTTCAAGCTGAAAGCTTTGCCCACCACTGCTGCCAAGCCCTCAAAGCCCCAGCAAAGTATTTAATGGGATCCAGAGATGTGCTGCTCCTGACAGCCGGTGCTGTCCCCTGCGCTGCCCCAGCACTCACATCCCGCTCCGCCATGGCACCTCCAAGGGTGGAAGGACAAGACATGGCTTCACCAGCCCACACCTCTCTCCTCCTCCTCCACATGGATGAAGCCTCTTAATGTCAGGCGTCTCAGCCGTGCTGGTAAAATTAATTTTCCCACTCCAAGAATGAGGGCTGAAGCCTGTCCACTCCTGTCACAGAAACAGGAGGAGGATGGAGAAGAGGAGGGAGAAGAAGAGATGGGACCAGAAGCCAAGGCGAAAAGAAAGGAGGAAAAAGGCTGGAGGGAGCACTGGCATTGCTGCCCATGGTTGCTCCCACTGCTGTTCCAGGCTGTGCCACGCCATTCACCACCCTCCTTCTCCTTTTCCTCCTCGGGCTTCACAGTAATGACAGCAAGATCAGAGAGAAAGGAGGACCCCAACTGCTGATGCCTTCCTGCACTCCTGGACTTGGCCCTATCAACAGTATTTGAACCTGAACTTTTACGGGCAGACCCTTAAAAAGAGTTCCCTGGCCTCCACCAAGTGCTCAGCACTGTTTTTGCCTGGGAATACAGGCCCCAGCTTCCAGCAGGTAAAGCACCTCCCAACCATCAGAGCACTCGAAGTGACACAGCAATACCACTGCCACTGGAAATCCCTGCCTTTCTCAGCTTCCAAGGGCTAAGATATTTTTTAAACAAAGTTAAGGAGCAGAAGCTGAACGGAGTAATTTGTCAGGTGATCAAACCAGAACTTAAGTAGTCACTTAGTTATATTTAACTACTTGTCATTTAAATAGAACAGAGAGAAAAGAATGAAGCAACTATGGATGGTGCTGGACAAGTGACCTTTTGCTGTACTCCAGACAACAATAAAGTCCAGCAATGCTTTCCAAATTTTAAAAATTAAATATGAGTGTATTTTTAGCAACTGCTATTTGCAATTTGTATAAGCACAAAGAAAAGCTTCTTAATTCACAAAAGGCCTTTCCGGCTGCTGAAGGCTCCTTTTTACACACAAAGTCAAAGTCAACACAATACACAGCAGCCCGAAACAAACTTGGAGGAGCCACCTGGCACCAGTTGCTGCAATTGCTGGAATAATCTATAGAAAGACCAAGAATTCAAGAGGCATGGGACAAAATTGCTGGTGTCTAACGATGCTGCTCCAGTGATCCATGGCCACTTTATCTCCTTGCTACAGGCAGGGTCACAGAGTGTATCACAACGATAACAACTCTCTGTCATCCCAAACTGCCAACCTCCCACACCAAGGGAAATCCCCATTTACGTCCCCCAGCGACAGTGCCAGTATGTGCCTGCCTGCCTAACACCACACCGAGCAGCAACATGTCAGGCAGCATTTTGGAGGCCAAGGGCTGTGCACTCCTGCTAAATCTTAGCAGAAACACCCTACAACATCACTCTGCCAGCTCACGCCACGGGGTGCCAGCTGGGTGTCAGAACGGTGTCACTGTCGCACCTTCCGGAACACTGACGGCAGTTCTCTCCGGTCTCAAGCAATGTATATGGGGAACAAAATCAGGATAATACTGCTTTTCAAAAAGCATTAAAAGTAAACCATCAATGTACTGCAAAAATACATGCAGCAGTAATACCTGTCCATATGCACAAACCAAGGAAGCCCACCACAAACCAAGCGTAACTTTAGCAGAACACATACACACAGAGACAGAAAGAAGTGAGACAGGAAAGGGATGTTTCAGCTCCAGAGTCCTTCTGGAATCAGCGGTAGAGAAAGTCTAAAACCAAGAAAGTCATTTTGACAGTGTAATTTACATCATAAAGTTTAATTTTTAAAAACTGTCATGTGAAATAAAATAGATTAATGCCAAGCTCAGCTATTTTTCAGACCAGTGCAGTTAATAAGGGAGAAGAACATAGAGAGAAATCAAAATCAAATTACTTTCAGGGTCTTTTTTCCCCCCCTGTGAATAACAGGAGGTACATGAGACAGACTGCAAGGTGAGATTGGCCTCACAGCAGGGAGATAAAAAAGCTGGTTTGAGTACTACCCTGATTTACCCGGTGTGCAGGGGGCTCACTGCCTCTGCATTTTCCACCCATAATGCAGTTGTCAGTTCTGTGCTATTTCAGCAGACTTGTCTGTTGGTCCAGCAGATCTCCAGCACCAAACAGCCACCCAATGGGAGAGCTGTACTGGGGTGCTGACCTGAGCACCCAGTGTCGCCCCAAGCAGAGTTTGACACTGAATTGCAGTGGGCTGCCCTTGCCACCAGGGCACGACTCACACCCCCGGAGCACCCAGACACACCGTGCGGCTGCGGACCACTGCAGGGCTAGAGTGGGTAAAAACTCTCCTCCCCATCAGCTTTCCACCAGCAAATGCTGCAGACGCAGGAATGAGACGGTCTTGGGGACCTGCCAATCCTGCCAAAATGTCTGCGGAGCTGCTGGCAAGCCATGCTCATCAAGCCCAGTCCCAGCCTATCGGAGACACTGCCTTTTCCCCAGCCTCAGCTCAAAGAAACCGGGGATGTCTTACAGTGGGGGGTGAAAGAAAAACACTGACTAACCCTTAGCTTTTGTGAATCTTTTCCTTCTCCTAAAATGTTATGTTTCAAGTACTTTGCTGTAAAAGTTTTATTTACAGCTTTTGCCAACGTAAAGACAGGTGTTATAAAAAAATAATTAAATAGTTCATCTGTTGCATTTCCTCTACTTTACTAAGTCTTTAAGCTTTACCACTGAAAAAAACATACGAGTCACCGGGTGTCTAACCCTACTCAGGCTACTTGGTGTTTCCCTCGTGTCTTTAGAGGGAACAAAACTCCATCCTTACCCCAAAGCCTCGCTTCTGTTAAACATAAGGAGAGCACTTCCCCTGCCTTTCAGCAACGTGTTCTGGGGGGAGCTCTCTTGGTTTCCTGCATGCTAGTCAACTGACACCGAAAAGAAAGCAAGTACAAAAGAGTTTTTAAAAACAGCCAGACTTAAAAACCTATACATGATATAGATAGATATAAAGTCACGGAAAGCAATGTGCTGTGATTAGTAAATCATGTAACATTGGAATGCTTCTTGCTATCTACATTATGCAAATGTACAACACAAGTATTACAAATAACTATTGCTGACGTGTGTGCACACACGCACCCGTTCCCAAGTACCACAAGCCTGTCTGCTCACCGCTAATTAATGAATGACAACACCTCTCTGTGCCTGGGTGCCAAACGCTTTCATTGGAATCCAAACACACCACTGGAACCTCAGAGCAATTCTGATAACAGATCTACTTAAATTTCCTGATCCTTTCAAGTACGTTTGAAGCAGCGCTTCCCTGGATATAAAGCCAGTCGGCTTGCACACAAATTATAAGAGAGCCACATTGTGTAAGCGGGGCCGGGAGGCACGTCGCAGCCCAGCCCCAGTGGCACTGGAAGCACTGGGGCACGCGGGGCCACCCTGGGGAAATGGAAACTGAGCATCTCCCGAGAGCTGCGCCCGCTAGCACAGGGCCTCCCCACACCTCAGCCCCGACAAACCCCAAAAGCAACACAGCTCTACAAATTTACACCTCCCGTCCCTCACCTGACTCCAGTGAACCTTGCTTTGTCTTATTTTCTGTCGTTAATCTGTGATGTTCACATACATACAGACATATATACAATATATAGTATACACTGCGCTATATAATATATAGTACATACTAAGCATATATATACACATAATATACACATGTATGTAGAGGACAGAGTAAAACACTCAGTTGGAAGCTTTACAACAAGTAACTTCAAACTTCCACTGTAGCCACTTTTTCAGTGTCTTAACCACTTAGATATTTACACATCTAAAATCACCAGAAATATCTAAACAATAAACGTGTGACAAACACGGTGTGAAAATATTTTCATGTTACAGACATTAAAAGTATCTTCAGCTAATGACCTGAAACATTAAGAGGCAGCCTCAGCTTAATTAAGCCAAATGTAAAAAATTTACGACAAGGCAAAATTAGGTGCACTTTCCTCCATATTCAAAAAAATCCATCAACGAGTATTAGTTTCCTCTTCAGATATATTTAAAATCACACCAGTAGCCATGCTTGTAACTAGGTAAAGAAGACTGTCTTGCAAAGAGCTGGCAGAAACTGAGAACGAAGGCATTTTCTCAAGAATTTAAGGGCCTTTCTGTATGCTACATCCAACCGACGCATTGCCCCAGTTTAGTTCTTGCTGTCTCCTGCTTTATACTTCCTTTCTCTTCCCCATCTGTCTGCTCGTGCTTTTAAAACCGAGTCCTTTCTCCTTTGGTATCTCTCAGGTGGCATAACAGCATCTGACCTCCTTCGAGCTCATGCCTTTTTTCTGTCTTCTGTCTCTCCTTTTAACATCTGTCCATCTTCTGCTCTGTGTTCTTTGCTAGTTCGAGATTTAATCATCTCCTTACACATATTATTTCTGTAAACTGGAGAAGGCCTGTGGTCATCACATCACCTCCTCTGCCTACTTTATTTTTCGCTTCCCTCCGAAAGGGGCCCTCTTACCGACGGCCTGAGCCATGTCACCCACGAGCGCCTTCCCCAGGACCGGGCTCAGCCCCGGGGCGAGGAGGGCCGGCCGAGCCGTGGCTGCCACAGTCCATCCTCCGCTCAGGGCCTCAGCCACGGTGCAGCGGCCGAGAGGAATGCTCTCCTGTGCGGAGCACAGCCCCCAGGCAGACACCCTGCGCCATGCCTGTCAGACGGGGGTAAAGCGGAAGCTGAGGGCGCCATGATTTCCCTCGGTGCAGGGGTAGGCCAGCGCCGAGCCCCGCGCGCTGAGGAGGTGACGCTCCCCCAGCCGTGCCAGTGTCGGTGCCTGCCTGTGGCCTCGGCAAGGCAGCTGGCGCGGCGGAGGTGGCCGTGCCTCCCGCGGTTCCTGCTCACAGCTGCAGCCGCGCTCCCGCGCCCAGGGCCAACTGTTGCGGCGGCCGCCCGGGTTTCTGCAGGACCCCAGCCACGGCGGGGGCCGAGCCGTGGAGCGGGGTTAGCGATCCCCATACTCCTGCCCCCGCCGAGGCAAAACCCAGAGGCGAAGGCACCTTTGGGGGCAGGAGGACCCATCCTTCCATCACGAGGGGCTGCCCAGCACCCACCAGCACCCTGCCTGCTAGAGAACATCCGACCCACCCATTGCCACCAGCCGGAGCCAGCAGCCGTCGGGGCAGCTGCAGCCCTCTGTCTGAGCAGGTTTTCCCCTCCAAGACGTGAAGTGAAAATACACGCACAAAGAAGGGTGAGGGACCAGCGTGCAGCCCGCTCTGCTGACCCGTTCAGCCCCGCAGCAGCTCCTCCTCCCGTCCCCCAGCTCTCCTCCAAAACCCAACACATGTAGACGCTACCTGCTTTCACTTACAGCTAAACCTACTGTAAAAAATGAGGCAAAATGGCTTTAACAATGTACCAGTTCCTTAGCTGGCTATGGTAAGGCCATTTACATAAAAATTTTAGCACCTAAACGTCTTTGTTCTTCCAGCCTTGAATCAAACAAGCCAACCAACCCCCTCCTCACAGAACTTCCTGTGAAAATGTCTTTAATGTACTAAAGCAAATAAAAACAGACAGACCTAGGAAAATTGGTTTAATTTCTTGTATACCAAATAGAATGAGATTAAAAAAACCCTTCTGATTTCAAGAAATACTCTAAAGAAACCACTTGTAACACATTCTGTTCATCTAAATATTCATGGCTCCTATCCTCTCAACAATCATGTACTTGAAAATCACTTACCGGCGAGTTACCCCAGAGAGTTGAACACGCACAGGCTCCAGGGCTCTCCAGCAGGTACGTACCCTGCTCGCTCAGCGCCTGCAGAACGATGGTGCTGTGCCAAGCGCACACAGAGCCCACGACCTGAGCGGGCACTACCCTAACGAACCTGTGTGACGAGAACAAATGAACCACCCTGCCACCCCCACTCCTGACCAGGTCCTAAGTGGGGTCACTAACACGATGACCGTTAAATGAATATTAATTATGATTAACCACTTCATGATATGTCTGTTCCAGATCATTTTGGTATAAGATATTTGAGCTAAATTTCTTTCTATTTCTCCCTTCTTTTTTTTTTTTTTTTTCCTAAGTAAAAAATAAACCCATCCATAGTTCAAATAGTAGATGTGATATAAAAAAAGCAGCCAGAAATTCTGGTATTCTGGACCTTAACCAGTACAACTGGCACCTCTACTTACGAAGAGCTGTTTACTTCAACATAAAGAAGCCATATAAACTTATACCTGCAGTGGATAATTAAAAAAGAAACCAAGCAAAAAACCCAAACCCAACACTTCAAGGAGGTTTTAAAACCAAATGAGAAATAATTCCTGAGTCAGTTTTTTCTGCATTTGTCAAATTGTCATTTGCATTAATTAACTGCATGATTCAAAACTTTTTTTAAAAAGTAAAATGAGCAACACTGCATACAACTTGCACTTTGGAACACTCATCTCTATTCAAAGTAACCAGGCACATAAAAAAACTTAACAATTTACAGCTACTTTAATTATGCCTTTTAGTGGTACCAACTACAGGACAAGGCAGTTGTCGGCTCTGACAAGGAACCCTCGGCTACGAGCATCTCCAAGAGGCTGAACTCCAACTCACCTCTGAGCAGAGGGCTGCAAGGTCCTGCTCCACTGAAATTTAACTGAAGAGGGCAGCTAAGTGATTGCAAGATAACACGAATCACTGTAAGACCTCTGAAGAAGGCAGGGTATATAAACCAGACTTTGACTCTGTGTACAATTTAAGCTTATTGCAGTCAATTTCCAGGCTTTAGGAAAGTAATGTTCCAGGAAAGCTTTAAACACAGTAAGCCATGATCTAATAAACTGAATAGAGTTGCCAAAAAGCTGGTATTTCTGCCTTCTCACAATGGTATTCGTACCTTTGCCCATTCATTTATTTTAATGATACAAGTAGCTGTACCACAAACAAAAGTCAGCTGCATCCCACTGTGCAGGCATCTAAATTTTGGGTTATATATTATCACTGCACCCTTCTCCATCATGTACATATCTAGGTATTTCTGAAAAATTATGCAGGCTATTTATATGGCTGGTCTTATTTTCCAATTTATGTGTAGCACCCATTCTTCTCTCATTCCAGTTACCAGGAAAATGTCTGATTTAAAAAAAAATATTATATGAATACATGTGTTTCTAATTGTCTCACTTCAGTTTTACTCATGATGCTTCAGACAGGTTCTCTCACTGTGCTAGTAAATGGCCAGTTTAGTGTGCTGCACCTTACTGGGTTGCCATTTAAATATTTTTAAAACCCATTTACGTGGGCTGACTGAGGTCTGCCACAACTGCTCCTGAGAGCAAGGCAATCCCTGGCCACCTCTGGAAGCACGGGTCCAGCTGGCGGCCACATCAGGGGCCCAGTCCAAGTCCAGAGGCCATAGTACAGAGGGTTTATTTCACTCCACGCCAGCTGACAGATGCTGCTGCTGGGTCGCGCCGGCTGCGCTTCTGTCTCACTCTCCCCTCCCGCTTCATTTCAGCCTTTGAGTAATACCTTCTTCTATGTTTTGAAAATGGTCCTTGCTTAGCACATCAGTTTCCTTGTATTTAACACATATTTTAGTTGATTTGTTGCCATTAGGCTTATTTAACAATTGCATGCAGAAAAGTGAATTTCTCACCAACATTATCACATTTTTATATGCCTTTAGGTTTATTCTTCCTAAAGAGTTCAGTAAGCTTCCTTGCAAATTTATCTCCCCTCAGCACAAACACTGCTCCATATATTCCACACTTTCACAGCTGAGAGCACAGAAGTGACACCTGTGTGTTCACTGCTCTGTTTGCACATTAATGAAATTAACACAAAGAATGTTTTCTGAGCACAAAATAAAACTTGCAAATGTTGTTACAAGTAAGTTACTGGGGGCAAAAAAACATTTAAGTACTTCTAAACACTTTCTCCAGCAATATTTTAAACTATTGTGCAATCCTATATTGATACTACCTTTGCTAGTACCATTAGGAAAGTGGAGATAGTTTTAGTTTCAATGCAATGAAAAGCTGAGTTGACTTTACAGGCTGGAGACTCTTAACTCATGCTCTTGAGAGTTTATAATAATTTCTGAAAAATCCAGTATTAACTGACGCTGCATGGTACTACTGTTCTAAAAATCCCTTTTTTCCTCCTGTTCAGCCCAGCCACAGAAAAACATTAAAATATTTAGTTCAGGTTACAGTGTGCTCACCCTTTTGCTGCAAGTACATTTTGCCAGTTTGCAGCTCCATGCATATACACTTCTGTGTAACAAATGCTTGGGCAAGTAAGAAACTACTCTGACTGACAAAGCCCACCACAAGCCCCGCCCCAGCATCAACTGGAAATATTTAAATCACAAATTTCTTTTTTTTTTTTTCTATGAAACAATTCCTCGCACTCCACTATCAAAACGAACTTTGCATTTTAAGGTACTTTACTTTGAAATAAATATATTATCCACATGTATCCATCCATCCATTACCTCCACGCCTTGTGCAAGGGAAGCATCTTGCTCTGCTCCATAAACCACCAGGTGCAGCCTCAATGTTCAATAAACAATGAGAATAAATAACGTAATAAATACAAAGAACTGACTCTTCTCTTTCCTCCAAGGAGCATCTAGTTTGGGTGTGAAATCTTTAATCATTCAGTTTGCCCAATCAGGGGTTTTCCTAACTTGCCTGCATTTTTATTCAGTTACAATCACTGCATAAATTCAAGCTGCCTCTTAACTCAGTTCATCGCAGGGAAGATTTTACCAGGGTACTGGACAAGCAAGGATATGTTAATGCAAATGATCTTTTGAAAATGCCCTACCACCAGAAAGCTGAATTACAGGCATAATTTACCATCAAAAGCTGGCTCTAAACCCAAATTCCACTTTAAAAAATGGGAGGTGACCTAAGATCCAGCAGCCAGTCCAGCTTCAGCTTGCCCTGTCTCTAGCTGTACAACATGCTCCCAGCTCAGAGCTGCTGCACGCTGACAGCTGAATTATGCTTGAAGAGCAGAATATTCAAAAGACTTCAGTTAAAACATGCGTACTCTTGTTCCTGTATTAAGAAACAAAGAAGAAATGTGCACTGTTCTTGACACTGCTATGCTAGCTGCTACACGCAGCTAAAAATCTGCCAGGCTCCTGTGAAGTGGAAACCTCTCCATGGGCCAGTCAAGGTTGGAAAGAGTTCTCTCAGAAAAAACGTGCAGCCTCTTCCTCACCCAGTATTGAAGACTAGCACCAAAATCGCACAGGATTTTAGACTGAATCCGTCAGGATAAAGAAATTCACTTCTGCAATGGATTATCAGTCTATGCTCATAGAGTGTAACCACTGTTACAAATTCATCATGGAACTCCGCTTGCTCACTTGCACACTTTTACACATGGTTATTCCTTGGATATCTCTCCAGCACGTATAAGGCACGGACAGGTCAAGTTTGTTAAAATTCCCTCTTGTATCTTCTTGCAATCTTAACGTAGCAATGTTTATGATCAGCTTGTATTTATAGTTTCAAGACAGGACATTTTTAAAAGGATACACATCCAAAGAAAGGACAGTGAAAGGGAAAAAAACACTGGAAATGCTGGAAAATGAAGAAGCATTAATATCACTAGGGGCTAAAGTACCACAGGGCTTCTGGTGTTCCTGAAGTTCAGCAGGTGGGTACTTCCCTTGGACAGCAACTCAATCCGTGACCAGGAGATAGGAAAGACTTAAGAAGAGCAGAAAACAATGACCTTTTACCTACCTTTAGTAGTGGTGGTTACCTACTATACCTGCAGCTACCCTGGGTTTGTGCGGCTGCTCCTGGATCGTGGTTTTTTTCAGCGTGTCCCCAAACAAACAATCCTGCTCCCCAGGTACACTGCAGACCCCCTTGTACCTGAGCTGACTCTTGCCTATGATCTGCCCCAGCCATGAACTGCCATGTTCCATCTCAGCTTCAACAGAGCGTTTGCTCCTGCTGATCCCACAAGCATCTCCCCCAACGGAGGTGGCCTCAGAGCCACCACTCTGCCCTGTCCCCACAGCAACCTCTCTATGCTGGGCACCTCCTCGCCCCTTGGACACGTAAGGACACGTGCCTTCCCGTGCAGCCGGCACAGCAGGATGGACAGCGTGCACGCACATGAAGGACAACTTCCATACTTTGCCATTCCTCTTTTTCAAATTTACATCTCAATCTCACAACTATTTATGTTTATATTTAAGCCTGGAAACTATCCCATTCAAATTTAGTGAAATCATGCCGACGAAAAGTAAACAGCTTTGTTTCCTCAAAAAACTGCCCCTTTCTTCAAACAGTATGGTCTTCCTTTTTTGCTAACTCTCTGTACTATTTCGCCAAGTTAGGAATGGTCCAGAGGAATCTGGAGCTGAAGAGAGTCTTTTCCAGGAACTTGACGGGACTTGAAGTGCACTGAGATGCAAGTTGGATCCAAACCCGCTCCCCTAGCCGGCCCCTTCAAACCCTCCTGCTAAAGCACCACCGCTCTTCAGCAGCCTTTGAGCAAACTTCTAAAGTACCAGCATTTTCCCATTGGAGCAGCATTACTGCTCCCAGCATCCCATTTCTGAAAAGCGAGAGAACTTTTCAGGATCTCCGGGGTTGAGAGCTGGCAGTCAAAGTGCACTGGGATGCAAAAGGTGCTGAGCTTAGCACTTTTATCAACTGGGAAGTTTATGCAGTGTCTGGGATATAAAAAAAATGCAACCTGAGGAAACAGATCCTGTTCATGACACCGAGGTATCTGCTACATCCAGGAATGCCTCTACTCGATCTGAAGCAGGGACACCACCTCTCGAGGCAGTGCCCATGAAACGCAGCTCCATTTCTCTGCAACGGAGCAAATCTCGGCTCCGGGCTGGGCGCACAGACACCGGGGGGGACAATGCCCCCGACGGCACTCATCAGTTCTGCCCTAGTTCCGCCGCCCAGGAAACACTGCCGCCTGCCTGCGAAGGGATGACAGACCTGGCTGGGCAGGAGGCACCTGCCGGACCACTCTGCCGCGTCCCTACCAGCCCCCCAGCCTGCAGGGGCAGCACGGGGGCAGCTCCTGCCAGGGATGTGCTGGCGCTCCCGGAGCTCAAACCAGCATTGCCTGGCTACGCGACCAGTGTCCAGAACAGCTTCTGGTGGATCACATAGAGCAGCGGTCCTTTGAGGTCTCCTACGCTGCTGCTACTAATGTAGCAGGAGCTCGCGAGGCTGCTGCGTCCCACAGCTTGCCATTGCTGGCGTGAAGCACTCCAGCATCACTACACCCTGCAGATGAAGTAGCTGGATTTATTATTCTTCTTTAAAAATCCACTTCATCAGCTGTTAATATTTTCCTCTATTAGATCAAAATGTTGGAGTTGCTTCCAACTACCTCAACAGGTGTTCTGTATCAGTTAAATAATTAGACATTCCCTAATGAAGGGGATAAGTCGTAAGTATTTCAATAAATTAAACATGAACCCCAAAAAGGTTTTCTTATTTGCATAATCAGTGTTTCAGTATCTGACGATTCAGTATTTACTTAAATCTTATTTCAATAGCAGTAATCCTTCTACTGGCCCAGTACAAATGAAGGAAAAAGACAGAATTCTGTACCAGAATAGAAGCACCTCTTCTGTTATTTTATACAGGGTCTAATTTAAGTGCTGCTGTGCAGCCTTGGACAAAGAAACCAAAAGCCTGGATCCCCCAGCCATCACGTGAGGCTCACACAGCCAGGCAAGCCGGGACCAGCTGCCACCGTGCTGCTTGCAGGCGGATTCACCTGCACAAGTCCAGTCCCTCAGGATTAAGGCTGCCAGCAAGCATGCCAATTACCACAGCCAGCAAGACAGGGTCTCAGTGAGGTGGCTTCAGATCCTTTGAAGACTAGAAAGATCTCCCTCTTACTTTTCCGGAGCATTGTACCACAAGCCTGGTGGGAGGAAACACACAGCGAGGCAATCGGTGGACAAAATCAAGCAATTAGCATCACTGAAATTGTGCACTGTCTAGGTCCTGGTCCTCAAAAGGGGAGAGCTGACCTGATGCTGCCAGCAGCGCTCCTGCCTTGAAGATGCTCCAGCCGGCACCGGACTCTGCTTTCTCCCTTTCGTTCCCTTTGAAAGTGGCACCAAGCAAAGGAAAGACCTCGGATACACTGGAATACATTTTAATTGCTCTTCACTGAACCCTCCTCTACCACAAGCCTGTGCTTGAGCACGGGGCCCTGCTGTCCCCCTCCCAAGTCCAGATCCCGACCAACGGCAGGACGGTGCCAGGATGGTGCCAGTAGCTGGTTCCCAGGGGGAGAACCGCTGCTGGGGAACAGGGAGAGCAGGCACTCGGCTCTCCGTGAGCCTGGCCCCAGGCACATCCAAGCTAAAAAACAGCGGGGCACAGAAGTAAGCACAAGAAAACTGAGAGACCATTAAAGAGGTGTCCATTACTAATCATCCCCAAAACAATGCTGTTTTTTTCTCTTTAACAGGGTTTTCTGAATCTGACCGAATTGGTCCGAGGGCTGCAGACTTGCCTTGGCTTTGGGCAGTCTCCTAGAGAAGAGGTCTCATTCTCAGACATTAGACACAGCTCCAACACAGGAGTTATTCCCGACGTGAAGCACAGACTTCTAAGCAGCACCCAGGGCAGTATTTCCTAAACAATATCCAGTTGGGCTAACAAGGCTATGCAGTTCCAATGAAGAAACATTAATTCTTCTCCAAAGTCAAAAAACAGATGGGATCATTCAGTCTCGAATGTAATTTGTTGCTTCCAACAAATTTAAGAGTGAACCTTGGCAACAAGGCATCTGTATGTGGAAAAAAAGAGACTTGGGGTCATCCCGGGAAGGAGAGAGGCCTCACAGGCTGCTTCTGACCACTCATTTGAAGACTTGGGACAAACGACTGAATATTCTTGACATGAGGTTTTCTTATTTTATGCCTCTCTAAATTTTCCCTGCAAATTAGGTCAGGATTTTACTGATTTTGACTGTACCCAGCAGAGTTCCTGACTGTATGTAACAGAAACCCACGCTGGTTTCTATTATGTACAGCTTCTAAAAAAATGACAGTGCAAGTGCTGCAATGCAATGTTTTAGGTTTTTTTTACATTTCTTCCTGTAGATGTAGAGCTGAAACTGTAATATGAACTCTAAACACTATAGTGAGCCATAACCTTCTTGTCTGAATATCTGATAAGACTTCAAAATGCCATTTATATTCCCACGGAGGAACACACATGGTTTCAATTGTTTGGTTTTTTAATGGACTATTTGCCACTCAGCCTAATAATTGCACCATTTTCCCAATGTATTTGCCACTTTGCCTTTGCTTTCCCCTTCTGGAGCTCAGCCTACTGGCAGATGCACAGGCTGAAGAAGAGAAAAATGACAAATCAGATCTTAGGAATTTGGACATTGTTTATATTTTCATTTTTTTCCAAGGGTTACTGCTTTACAAGTTTCCTCAGAATCAGTTGTGTGTCCATCTGCCTCCCAGCCCCTGAGCGCCCTGAATGCTGTTCTTGCCTCACACTCAAGTGATGCCATATACCACAAAGTTAAAATTACTGAAGAGTCACCTGCTAAAGTATTCTGTAACTATGTTTCCGGATTTTTTTCTTCTGCCTTAATTAAAGGAGAGACAGAGCCAGTGATCTGTCATTCTCACATTATTAGTGAAATACGCTTACCATGATTTTCTTTTCTTTGTGTTAAAACAAATAAATAAGGTCCTTATTCCACACCCTTAGGTAAGTATAACACAAAGAGGAATGACAAGTCAAAAAATCATTATTTTTTGAAGCAGTGACAAAGTAGAGAGATTTGAATAATTAACAATTACATCTCTGAGGTGGTAGAAATAAGGTGCTCACCAAGTTCATCTGTAACAATAATAATGCATTTATATATTTTTAAGGCTTCTCGATAAAAAGTGACATGTCATTTTACCAAGTTCAGGAGTTTCTTTTTTTTTTTTTAAAAAAAAAAGTACTTCTATGACAGAAGATAAAATACTAACATACTATGTATTGGTGGATCTTAGACACAAGGCACCAGAGCTGCAAACACAGACATCATCAGCGAAAAGACCTGAACTTTTAGTCTCTAGGTTTTTCTTAGAATTTCAAAAAAGCAGAGAAATATGAAAGTTCAAAACTTTTCAGCTGATGAAGGAAGAGTAGGAAAAAGCTTTTACACTTCATTGGGACATCCAACTCGAGCATGAAGTAGCCACCTTAGTAGGAGCATAACTTAAGAGAGCAAAAATTTATTTGAAAGTTGCTGTGCCTGTAGTGAACATTAGATCCAAAGGGATAACTTGCGATTCAGACCAAATCCTGCGGTGTTGACCGAGTCCACTGAAATCATGTGAAGTTCAGATCAGTTAGAACCAGCATGTTTTGGATCACAACAGCTCCCAGCCCGTAGAACACCCACTGACTGCAGTGAAGTGCCAACTAACAGCAGCGCTGACCACAGCCAGGCAGCAGTACAGAAAAGACGGTCTGCGTCCTCATCACCCTTTCCCACTTTCATCCTCATTAGTTTTATACTTTCAAAAATACGTGGCTAGGAAAGACCACGCAGCAGCCAAAGGATGCAGCGTGCACAGACAAGCTGCAGGCAGGCTGACGGGGTGTCCTCAGCGCATCTGCAGCCTCCCACAAGATTTGCATTTGACATCCATCTCCCCATTGTTAAGACATCTTTATCTCAGTTTTCAGGAAACGTCAGATGACTCATCTATCGGAACATCTGATGAAGTTAACATGATTTCAAAAATGAACTCTACTTAGGCATATTTTTCCAAGAAAAAAAAATGAAGAAAAATGTTTTAAACTTATGCTAAAAATCTAATTTCTGTTGCAAACTGGTTTCCCGATTTAGGAACTCCAGAGCTTATTTTTGCTGTAGACAGTTTAAGAGGCTTTTAGGCATCCAAATTTAGGAAAAAAATCCTATGGCATTTAAACAACGCAGTGCCAGAGCTGAAGCTGACTCAGCCACTCAAGCGCACAATTTGAATATACTACATAATCATTCCTGTTTTAAAATTATCTTCCTAATATCTAAGGGCTAGATTATCCCACATGCATTTATCTTGATTAATGCACTACCCTAAGGACTGCCTTGTAGATTTCATTAGGACTAATTATGAAGCAGGGTATTCAACAGCAGGATGATAAAATCCTGCTCTGATTGACACAGCCCTGACCTCTTCCTTGCACTACCTCGCCGAGGTCACAGAAATGTATGCGTCTTCCTTTTTCTTCCCCATGCTCCTAATTAACATGTAACAACTGCTGTTTGTTACCAATTCAGAATTAAGAAAGAACCCGCAAGGTGCGCACACAGGACATGTTTCCCAACAAATTACACGTGTCCAGAGATCAACGCTGCAGTGCCACGGTTCCACACATAGCCCCTGCAAATGCCGACGACAGTATCTGGGGGTGGCAACACAACCTGGAGGAGAGATTCCTGGGAGTAATGCCCCTCTCTTTTTTTGCTCCAGACCTACATACATAGTTTTTGCTTTCATTTCACAGGGAGGAGAGAGAGAGAAGGGGGG
>JAVJGG010000085.1:42886963-42897540 GCA_035590195.1 Aviceda cuculoides
GCCGGCGCGGCGCCCGTTGGCGGGACGGGACGGGAGACGCTCGGCCCCGGCGCCGCCGCTGCCTGCCGGAGACGGCGCCCGCGCAGAAGCCGAGCCCCTCACCCGCCGCCCTTGCGAGGTCACCGCACGCTGCCTGCGGCCGCGCTCACCGAAAAACTCGGGAAGTAACGGGCCTGCCCACGTGCGGCTGCCCCTGCCCGGAGAGCCGGATTAGTCAGCGCTCCGGCTGTTCCCTCCCATTAACAGGCTGCAGGTGAACTGCCGGCTTCGTGATAAAAATCACCACTAAAAAAAAAAAAAAAAAAAAAAAAACAACAAAAAAACCCCAAACAAACACCCAGGCGTTTAACATCTAGAAATGAGAGGGTAAACCTTTTCCCCTCAGATGCCAAGGTGGAACAGGTGCTCCTTCGAGACGAGTTTCCGGTGCCCAGCTTTGCCACAGAAGCCTGGTGCCACATGTAAATATAACGCTACGATAAATATAGTACCTATAAATAAATAACTCTTGTCCCAGCCTGGACGGAGATCTCAAAAGAGCAGCCTGGAGCACAGAGCAGAGGGACACCCATGGCAGTGCCTACCAGAGCCTGTGGGACTTCTGCCAGCACCGCAACCCCCATCAGCATCCCGCCCGCCCGCGTTCGGGGGAAGGCTGTTCCCACCCCTCTCTTTCTAAAGACACTGCTCCATAACCTTCGTATCTCCCACCACCCCCAAAGCAGCCTCACTGACAATGCCACCAGAAACACATCTTGGGAAGTGTTGCTGGTCAGCGTGGATGCAACCTGATACACGACGAAAATCTACGATGCATCTTTTTCCAGGGACTAAGTGATTAGGAGAACAAACTACAGGACAAGTAAAGCACACCTAAAGCAGCTAACAAGATTATAACAGACACCGTGGTTTCCTTGCCAGGAAGGACGCTTCTAATCATGCCCACATTTTTAATCCTTGCTAGCAGGAGACAAGCAACCGTGCATAATTACTTGCAAGCACAAGTTAACAGCCAGGTGTCGTCTTGGTAAACACAGATACTCATTTGCTTGAACTGCCTAAAAAACTCCAAAGTCAAAGCCATCCTGTGTCAGCAGTCACTACTGATCAGCACTTGGGGATACAGCAGAGCCTTGGGTCTTGGAAACTCGTTCCCCAACAAGTGCTCGGGCAAACAAGTTTGGTTCTCCCACCTGTGCCACACTAGCCAGCCATGACAGGTTAGCCCCACAGGATTTGGAAGTGCAGAACAGTATGTCGGACCTGACGATGCCGCCTGCCCACGGCTGCGTGCCAGCGGGCCCAGCCGGGCACTGCGGTGGGATGGGCTCCAGGCATCCCCAGCCGCCTCGTGCAGGACTGCCCTTAACGTCAGAGAGTTTTTGGAAGCCTAAAACACATCACCCAGCCGCCAGCTAAGGTGTGCTGCAACTCACCCTGTCCTCCACAAGTACTGCTAATTAGATGTATCCTCTTCCTCCCAACATCACTCTCGCACAGCACAAAACAATGACTTTTGAGTGTTGTTTTGTTATGAACATTTGTACCCCGTCAGACACTCAGGAGAGGGTGATGCCAAACGCAGGCAGTAACAGCTCTACAACAAAGCTGTGAAACAGCTCTAAGCAGGGATTTTCTCTTGTTAGCCAGTTTGGTATACAATCCATACCAAGCATTGATTTTTCCAAATGCCAAGATGAGTTAGAGCAGCAATTGATATATTTTTACATGCTAAAGCCAAAGCAAGTTAAAGGCCACATTTTCAAAACAAGATATTTAATTTCACTCTCATTACAAGTGCAGTCACCCTAACGAGGAAAGAAAGACAGCATGAAGGCAACATACAAAATGAAAACAAATGAAAAGCATCTTTTGTGCTCACATGTATGAAAGGAGTAATCTTCCTGGAAAAACTCAGGAAACCATGCTTTATTCCTAGCTTTGTAATTTTGGAGTCGGACTAGCCACTTACAGCAAAATCCTGCTCCTGTTGAGGTCAGTGACATATCTGTAACTGCATTAAAGGAGGCTGAATTTCACCCTTCATTCTGCAGGCTGCCAGCTACAAAAAGAAAAGTAATACTCTGAGGACCTGTGATGCCTCCGAGGTAAATCTTCTGAATGTGAAGAAATGCTAGATGTATATTTTGTCTCTACAGTTACCTGAAGAAAAATTGTTTTGTCAGAATTTGTTATCTACCTGAAAACATAGCCAGAAATGTCAGCTTTAAATATAGCCTTCTAGCAAAAATAAAGACTGACTCCAGACCAGAGGCATATCTTCAATACCTCCACTAAATAAAGGAAGATATTAGCACAGAATTATGATTTTTTTACCTGCATAAACTATTTTCCCCTCACTTCTAAATTCTCTTGTGATATTCCAAGTCAATAAAGAGTCCCCAATAAGCCTCAAATACTAAAGGATACTGTCTGCAAAACAACCCAGCAGAAGTGTGTGATGTCTCTCTTTGGGCTGTCTCTGATAAGCCGGGAAAGGCTGCAAGAAATCCAGAGGGAGGAACCATAGTGACAGGACAGGAAAGGGGTTGAGTTGATTTTTATTATTTTTCTTTTTTAAATTCAATTAGAATTTATTTGGGGGCTGACAGTTTCCGGACTCCACTAGTAGGCCATTCAGTACTAAAGGCTGTTCTTAATCCACAGCTGGTTTTTGAAGTTCACCTTTTGAAATGTGAAAGTATTTGCTACTTATCGTGGGACTGCTGCAACAGTGGTTTGGACAAAGCATAGCCTTGCCTTGACTGATTATTGAGAATACAAGGTAAATGAAGCTGAAAAGACTGAAAAGCAAATTAAAACTTGATTCTCAGAAAAGACAAAAGAGAGAAATAACACTGAGAAGTCATTCTTTAAGAGGGCAAGAGAGATGACTTGGTTGTCTGCCGAGCTGGGTCAATGAAAATGATTAAGAAACAGCTTCACAAATCAATGGAAAGGTTATCTGAAAATGCCCAAGAAAGTAAAACTAACACAGAAAGGACCATGTGATTATGGTTTCTCAGTGCTGATTAAGTATGTTCAGTTTTTATTACTTCCCGCTACTGCTATAAAGAAATGTTGTACAGCCAAGTAAATGATATGTTCTTCCTCCTCGTTACAGTCTTTGACACAAAAATAAGGTATCTGAACAGGAGTGTCCCACTGCACCGGGAACTGTTCCCAAGGAGCCATTGTTTTCACTCTTCCTGTAACCGGGTTTGCTGGACATTCCTGTTTTCTCTATCTCAATTCACACATGACTCTCAGAAAGAAAGATGTCTAAAGCTGGACAGGCAAAAAGCTACAACACTAAAGAACACGGCAGTGAAGAATGCTATTTTTATGCTCAGAGAAAGTGGAAGCTGGAAACACCAGTCTCAATGACATGAGAACTGTCAGCAAGAACAGATAATTACACAACATGAATCCATCCTCGTGACAATGACTCTAATGAGATAGGAAATGGAATAAAATCAATATTGTATTTACATTGACAGTACAGTCTCAAAGCTTGAAATTGCCAAATGTCTGTCTTTTAAATAAATACAAAAATTACTGACTGCCTTACAGTATTTTCAAAACACCTCTGCCAAATTCGAAGTTTACTAATAACACATCTCAACATAAAATTTGGAAAAGCTACAGCAATTACTTCATGGCACAACTGAGGGATATAATTATAGTACCATCACAAAATTAAGCAGAAACAATAAGCTAATTAACATCTTGGCCACATAACTGAAGGACTGGTTAAAGAAAAATAGTCAACTACTGCTGAACAAACCAAATTGGTCTTACACTCTAGCTCTGTAGGAACTGTACTCACTACACCCATACAACAACACGTAAAAGCACAGACCCCTCTCTCAATTTCTCATGTATCAAGAAAAAGCAGAGTGCAAAGGCAGCAGCACAAAACAGCGAGCTCTGAAGTGGGAATGCCCAGATACTGTGCCATTGGAGATGTACTTCACAGCCCCCCACAGCCCAGCAATTTGTGAGATAAACAGAGCTTGGTAAAACTACGAGCACATATTAGCATTGAACTACTAACCAAGTCCCACACCGGATTTGTAAAGAAACTGCCAACACTATTTCTATGACCCAGATATTTTGCATAATATACATAGTTTTAGTAGTAGTAGTACTAGTAGTAGTGTTTTAAAGATTATTTCTGTACTGTTTTAGCTCTGACAGAGTTGCTTAGGAAGGCAGTGCAACCTCCCACTGACTTCAGTGGGCTTCTTAGGCAGATCCTCATCAGATGTGTTTTTATCTTGAGTCTATTTCACAGTTTCTGAAACGGTTTTAGCAGAAACACCTAACTGTGACATTACACCTGAATTTAACACATCCAAGTGTACTCTGTTCTTGAAAACTGGATAAACAATGGAAACTGGAAAAAAGAGGCAACATGTCATAAAGTAAGCACCCCCAATTGCGCACACATTACTGCAGAGATAAGGTATTTCCTTGAAATCAGTTCTCCAAGAGTTACGTCCCTAATCAAACTGTGAACCAATTCCTAGCAACAGCGTAATGGCACTGACGTACAAATCCCATCCCAATGCTTTCTTACTTAGATTAATGCTATTTTCAGGTCAGAAAGTTATACAGCAAATTCCATAAACCCTCTTTCCTTTAAAGAGTAGACTGTGATGAATTAACCGCTATTACCATAATTAAAAAAACCCGCAAAGTCAAGAAATATGCCTGCTGAAATTTTTCTTTTTTTATAACCTGTGGTATATATCAATTCCTTTACAAAATCTGGGACTTTAGAGACATGCAAAATTCACATTATCTGACAGCACTAGATGGATGGGTATTTATAAACTAAGATAGGGAAAGGTCAGTGTCTGTCTCTAGACTAGGAAATGTGTATACCAGCTATTATTCTGCTCTTTCAACTTGTAAGCCAGAGACAGAAAATGTCAGGAAGGACTACTCTGCATTTAATCCATTTTGCTGTTGATTTATGTTTTACAAAGCACAAACATATCCATCCACACCACCAAAGTTGCAAATACTGTTTCTGGTAGTAAAAACATATCCATACTGTAATTCCTTTACCATAACACTTACATAATATACTTTAGGAAGTTCTGTATTATCCTGGCATAGGGGAGTTTCAACCATAAAAGAAGTGACATTTCCCATGCAAGTCTAAAAAGTTGTTGTTTATCTTTAAAAATAACAGTAATCTAGTGATTTAACTTAAAACTCTGAGAAGTAATTTTTCTAAAAAAGAAAACAAACTGAATTGAAATAACCAGCTCTTTTATTAAAATCAGTCTTATGTGCTTGTTCTAATGAATATTCCTTTTAAATACCGAGTTTCTATACAAAGACATTTCAGAGGCCATAACTAAACAACCATGCACCTTTCTAAAAGGTACAGAGCTATTCATTAATCAGACTCTTGCACGTTAAAGACATTTTGTTTGATTAACTGCAAACACATAAGCCAAGTGATGCTGGAGCGGAGCGAGATGACCGACGTCAACGGCATCACACCAGGATCAGCCTCCTGCAAACCCAGCGTCTCGTCTGGGGTAGCGCGAGCTCGGCTGACCCGGCTGGTCAGTCACTCCAAATCGTTCCCCCACACTGTCCACTGCCACCAGAAAGGCACATTTTCACCTGCAAAATGTTTCCTACTCTCTCCTGCATCACACACACGTGTGACTATAATTCTTGTTACTTTTCCTGCTTGTTTCAGTGGGAGCAGGCTGGAGATGCCTGTTGATTATGCAGCCAAACGTTAACAAAGTCCGCTGCACATGTGGCAGGTTTTGGGTGCTTTCCTCAAAAACACAGACACATGGCAAACCTCAGGATGAGTCCCACAACTGAGATTCAACACCAGGAGGCACTTGTAACGGTGGCAAAAAAGATAGCTGCCTGCACGTCACTGAAAAACACTCCCATATTGACAGGTGATTTCTAACTGTACGTGTGTGTATATATATATATAAAAATAAAAAATGTTATATATATACGAAACATGATTATTAGCATCATCCATGATAACAACTACTACAGAAAAAAGCAATGCCCATGACTCAGCAAGGGAAGCAACTGCTTCCCTCTAACATCAAATTCAGCTGATGCCGATGGTTTCAGGGAGAAGTGACCCAGAGGAGCTCTCACTCACAAGAGATGCAGCGGACACTCAGCCTAGCTTATTGCAGGTCGGGTGCCTTAACCTCTACTGTACAGCAAGGGAGAAAATACCGGCACCTCATTACTGCTAAGGTTCTAAATTAAATGTACATGTTACCTCTAGAAGGGCTCCCAGTTTTTACAGTCAGCTGTATCATTTTTCACTTCCCTTCCTAAAGCAGCTGCCACGTGGCCCTGGTTGCAAAGGGTGGCTTTTTCCTTCCCCAGAAATGGATCCCAGCAGTGGGTAAAATGAGTCTTGAGAGACCACTCTGGTAAGCACCTGATGGATTATGGCATATACATGGTCAGTACTAACATTATTATTGATTTCTTACTAACAGCATCTGCTCCAGCCAGCAAGCTCCTCAGCTCAGCTTCGCTAACCCACCCCAGTCCAGGCACCCCCTTCCAAGTTTGCCCCTGCCACCAAACTCTAGATTTCAAAGTCCTTGCCCGTTCACATGACGATTGTTTTGTTATGTCAATACTCATGAAGTAGGAGCCTGGATACAGCCACCACATCCTTGCACACGTCAAGTCAATCGGTGAGATTAAATCTGAACTTAATTACCAGAAATGGCAAAGGCCATTCATGTCACCTGCTCCGAGCCGGCACGTCATCCCACTGGGGTCACACCTCCCCATCCCACTCCCCTGGACCGCCACGCACCCCTGCTCACCCTGCGGAGAGATGCACCGCCGCAGCAGGACCTGCCGGGGAGGACCGGAGCATCTTCGGCAAAATTCAGCGTGGGGCACCTCACCCCCAACTGCCTGCTGCATAAACGGGCATGCTCCTAGCGAGGCGAATCAGAAGTTCTAATTACGTGGATTGCTTCATCTTGCATCTGACTTGAGGGCAAACAAAAAGGGACATGAGCACAGATAACGAGGAAGACGTTATACAGAGTTCCGCTTTCAACAGAAAATTAGAACTCAGGTTTCGATGGCCTGGTCGCTTCAGCTCGGTAATGGTGAGCTGTGGCAGTGCTCTGACAATCACACGCTTCTCTCCAAGAATGAGAAAATTACACGGGAATGGGTGAAGACGGGATCGCCGACGCAGCAGGGACTGAAGGAGAGCCGCGGGCAGTGCCAAGCAGTCGCGCCGGCACCGCGGCGCGGCACGGCAGAGCAGCACCCCGCACAGCACCTCCATGAAAGGGCCGGGGGACCCACACCTCCGAAATCACCCCAGTCTCCAACGATCACAGCACTGCCATGCCGGGGACACCCAGAGCAGTGAGGCAGTGCCAGCTTAGTGTGCGGGCGTAACTGCCTGACTCCTGTTAACGTTAACATGAATCACAAGGCAACGACGGCGCTGGAAAACCACTCCAGCATCTGCTGCAAGATAGGAGATAAAGCCAACTGCGTTTCAGTTCAAAGCCTTCTGTTTCTCAAAGAATCTCAAATCCAAAATAGAGTATTTTCTGTTTTAATACATTCTGGCCTTACATTTAATTTATATTTATCAATCATATCCTTCCTGCACAATAAAAACTTGCACTGCTTATCAGAAAATACAATGAATCTAAAATAATTTCTTTTCATTATTTGTGAAAGAATCGAAATCATAGAGAATGGGTTTTTTAACTCTCTATGCTCTGTCACCATCCAAGGTATCCCAAGACAACCGTTATGCACTAACATAAGAGCAAAATGATTCTTCAGTATACAGCAAAACTAATGAAGTTTAGGAGGTGCTTTCCTTGACTTGAGATCACTACACATACAGCGCTCAGCAGAACAGAAACACCTACTGATGCAATTAATTTTGCATCGTGAACAATCTCACCCAAGCTAAATAAATACATGTGACTTCAGGTATCAGGGAAAAGCTCCAAATTAGTCACCAGTATTAAAAAGAAGGAACAAAAACTGAATGACTATGCTTTATTTTAGGAAAGAAGTGAAAATGTCTTTGAGACCATTTTTTAATCAGTATTTGCTATAATTTATTGTTATGCCTATTCATCTCGAATCATGATATTCACATTATATTCCGATATAATCATGATATTTACATAATCACGAAAAACAACCCACTAATGGCCCGCTTGGAACAGTTTCTTCTGCACAAAATCTCACCCAGAAGAACCACCACAACTGATGGAGGTGAACTATGAAGGGACTTCTGAGCAAGGCCGTTCCCAGTCCGCAGGATGGCAGCGATGCAGTTAATGGGGACACCCTCCCAGCGTGGTGCACTGCACAGAGGGTTTAAGGATAGCTTTCCTTTCCTCCCATCCTCCCTCAAGAGCTGGGTTTGCTGATGAATTTTGCTAACGCTCATTTTGCTCATGGATTCCCTGATGTCTAGATGACCCAGCTGGTGTCATGCTGCTTAAGTACATGCTTGCATACAACTTTTCTCTCGTTTTAGCCTTTCGCTGGGGGTAATAAAGATGAACTTACGGGAGGATGAAAAAGGTTTCTGTTTACCTCATCGCCCAGAAGGCCCTTCCAGAAGGTCTGTGCTCGTACAGGAAGGAGCTGCAACGCTATCGCACCTGCAGCCCCGCGGACAGCGCAGCAGCCAAAACCCCAGCCGCTGCCAGCACAGCGTCCTGGGGCATTCCTGGGGACACCGAGCAAATACGGCTTTGGAGACACCATTGGTGTAACACACAAAGGCACGTGAGATCACCCACAGGCTGTTACCATCTGAGCTTAATAAACTTGTATTTAAAAAAAAGAAAAAGAGCAAGTAGCAGCCTGGCGCAGAAGGTGCAGTGAGCACGGCGGCACCTTCTTCTGCATCATCGCAAATGGCAGCTACAGGGGGTTTCCAGCTCGGCCAGTCAGATCTTGAATAATTTTTGTTTCTGGGTTATGGATCAGGTCATAACCCACTACCTTGCTACGTTTTTATTTATGGCTGTTGCACAGCTGACCTATCTGAATTATTTCTGAGCTCCCATCTTCCACAGAATAATCAAGGAACGTCTCTGAGGCAGAATGAATGCGGACCCTTCGTTAAACTCTTGTGTCCTCATACTCCCTGTGGTCTCACATTGTGACAGTTGCCGGATCACTCTTGGACCAACAAAACCTGCCTGCGACTCCCTCTCTCACCCCATTCTGCTTGGGTCAGGCCGAGGGAGCGGCATTTCCCACCACTCTAGCAGAGCCCCGCACACAAGGCTCACCCTCTGGTCGCCAGTACAGTCTCCTTCCTGAGCAAGAAGTGAGCTGTGTCCTTTTCGCTCACTCTGTAGGCAAGCTTTTCTATGCTCAACCAGTGCCAAATCACAGAACACATAACCTTCAAATTCCCATTAATTCTTCCTGCAGAAGAAATGGCCTCTATATATTCATGCAGCGTAAAAATGAATCACTTTCCCGCAAATGCCTACTACAACACAACAAAAATACCAGCGTTAACATGTCAAAGGACCACGGATGTGGAACAAAAATTTTAGACAATTTTTTAAAGGTATCTAAAGCACTCAGGTTATACCCCTGCCATTAGAGTTACTTTAAACTTTATTTTTTAAAGAATCCAAGATAACAGCTTGAAGAATGACGCTATGTGAAAGCCCAATACAAAGAAGTGCTCAAGCCCATCTAATGGTGCCACTCACACGCGGAGCGCTAGTTCTGCAGCCCCTTGTCTATTTTCTTTCTGGAGGAGAGACGCAGCAGAGGTCCCCTGCCAAGCAGACGGCGAGGGTGCGAGCCCACGCAGGCACAGGAGCTGAGCCACCCCTCAACCTCCAGGGACGAGAACCCCCAGGGATCCTGCACCGACCCCTGCGAGCCCCACTGCACTGTTCCAATTAACGCTCGGAGCACTGCGCGGCAAGTGTAGAAGCTTGCATAATACCCAAAATATTTATCATCACTGTCTACCGGCCTTCCCATAGTATTTCTCATGTGGAAGATTCCTCTCTATCCTCTACTTGAGCTCTCCTCAATGTGTCCACTTTTTCATTAACATACGTGTGCAAGCTATCCAAATTGAGCAACACAGGGAAGAAATTTTGGAAAAAGCTTGTTTTACTTGTATTCTTACCCTTACCTCTAAAAGCCATTTAAAAATACTTGTCGTGGTTTAAGCCCAGCCAGCTACTAAGCACCATGCAGCTGCTCACTCACTTCCCCCCTCACCCAGTGGGATGGGGAAATCAGAGAAAAAAAGAAAAAAAAAATTAAAACTTGTGGGTTGAGATATGTTTAATAGGACAGAAAGGAAGAAAATAACAATAATAAAATTACAATAAGAATAATAAGAGAGTTGGAATATACAAACCAAGTGATGCACAATGCAATTGCTCACCACTGGCCAAACAATGCCCAGTTAGTTCCCGAGCAGCGATCCCCCCAGGCCAACTCCCCCCAGTTTATATACTGGGCATGACGTCCCATGGTATGGAATATCCCTTTGGCCAGTTTGGGTCAGC
>JAVJGG010000085.1:42906995-42921982 GCA_035590195.1 Aviceda cuculoides
GGTGAGGGGCGGAGAAGGAGGGTCGCGGGGCCGGCGGAGCGGCGCCCTCCCGCCAACTTCCCCGCAAGCCCGGCGGGGCCGCGGGTGGAGGGTCCCCGTCCCTCGCGCGGGGTGCGGGAGTTTGTTCGCGCCCCGCGGAGAGGCGGGCGGGCGGGCGGAGGACGGCGAGCCCTTGACGGGTAGACGGCGGCCGCGGATCTTCCGCGCGGTCCGCCGCTTCCAGGCAGCGGCGTGGCAACACCGCCTCACTTCGTTATTGTTATTATTGCTACGAGTGATAGCGTGCTCCGGGCTGCGGCCGGGGGGGGTGTCTGCCTCGGAGCCCCCCTCCCCCCGCCCCAAAACGCTTTTCCTCTCTTGAGGCCGCGGTGCCGATCTTCTCCCCAGAGCAGGCGGAGAGGCCGTGCTCTCGTCCCCTTTCCCGCCTTTTCTTGGCGAACAAAGCGCGTGGCCGACTGCTGGGTCGTGCCCACCTGGCCCCAGTGTGGCGAGCCTGCGGGCCAGCGGCTGCCGCCGGGGTCCCCGGTCTGCTCTGCCCAGCGCTGCGCGGGCAGGTGTCGGTACCGCCACGCCGGTGACGCCGACGGGAGCGGGGCAGAAAAAGAGCTACGGTAACATCGAGCCATCGGACACGAGGCTGATGTGTCTGTCCCTTGCAGGACGCTCGCATCGAGGGCCGTGCCTGAGGGAGCTCGGCAAACCAACGTGGCGCAGAGCTGAGGGACGGAAAAAGAGAAGGACGTACACCTAAACACGCAGGGAGGGAGGCAGGCAGGCTGCCGGGTGGAGGGGTGCCGGGGGACACGCGGGGTCCGGGCCCACTGGGCCGTGGGAAGCAGGATCGGAGTTCTAGGGACGGCGGTGAGGACGAAATGATGGAAAGAACTGGAAACACCCTGCCGACGCCAAGACTGGAGGAAGCACGGCAATGATCTTCCAAGATTTAAGGATGCTATAAAGAGCAGGGAACAATCTTGTCTCTGTATTTATGGTGGTGAGGACAAGAAGATGGCATTAAACTGCAGGGAGAGAGATTCAGGCTGGACTTTGAGGGAAAAAAAGGACTGACAAGGATACTAAATCAAGGTGAGACACTCATCTTGAGGAGTGATTTAGGTACACTCCATCCTGCCTGGGGCGAGGGAATGGATTAAGTGACCTTTTGTGGTCCCTCTTCTAGCTCTTTCTTCCTTTGACCCTGCCGAGGTTTACTCTTTTTGATCTATACTTCTCTTTTACAGTGTGCAGTCTGTTCCATCCTCGAGGCTCACAATATACCTCTTACATTGTTAAGTCTTTTTTTTTTTTCCTTTTGCCATAAAAGAGTCCCATACCTTTGAAAACTGTGTTCTTCAGTTCTCTATATTTTACCATTTTAATAAAATCAGTGGCAGGATTCTCTGACTTTGTCTTGTGATATCAAGGCAGCAGTCGTGTCTTAGCCAAACTCACACCCAAACCCTACAAATATTTGCACTGATTCCAGGAGACGTTTTGCTTAGTATTTTTTCCCAAGTATTAGGTCGCATGAAGCAACTGTTTATTGATAAGGCTGAGTATATTTCAATGCATATACACAAAACCTCAGTTATTCTCTTTTCCCTTAAACTTTTAATTCCAATTTCTGTTTTCTGCCATACGGAACAATTCAGAGAACTGTTACCTTATGGCGTGCCCTCCAACAGTTTCTGTTCCTCCCTGGTCCCTGTTACTAAATGTAACAGTAGGCCAGTTAGTCAAGACAAGGAAATCCCTTCTTCCCCTTGGCGCAGGCTCTGCCCGAGCAGCTCCCACGGGTGCCAAAGC
Organism: Aviceda cuculoides; assembly: GCA_035590195.1. Classification (NCBI taxonomy): domain Eukaryota; kingdom Metazoa; phylum Chordata; class Aves; order Accipitriformes; family Accipitridae; genus Aviceda; species Aviceda cuculoides. Next base: position 42,908,802 of record JAVJGG010000085.1, read on the forward strand.
CCAGGCTGATGCGCAGCCCCCAGCCTGCAGGTATCTCGGTGGCAGGTTGCCGGATGGCCAGCGCAGCGGCCCGTGGCCACTGGCTGTCAGCGCTGCGCTCCCGCCTCTCCGCAGGGATGACAGCTACCACAGGCACCTTCCACAGAGGCTTTAATCGCTCTTAGGTTTGCAAAACGTTATAAAATGGACATGTCAAATGCTCACAGCTCCACCTCCATAGAGCTTTCTCCTCACTTGGGTTGTGAAAATTAAGAGCCATCAATTCATGGAGAGAAAGAGTGTGAATCCTATAAACAAGTTCTCCAGCCAGCATAAGCTGCGCCATGCCAAAAAGACATCATCATGTCTACAAGGAGACGATTTTTTCTGAAGTCCCGTGGTTGTCATGCATTGGTCCTTCACCAGCAGGGACTGCAGCGCGGGGGCATGCGCGGCAAGAGAAGGGGTTCAGGACCGCTGCGAGGAGCTGGGTACCACGCACTTCAGAAATTAAAGCACAGAAAACTATAGAAGGCATTTCCATGTTTAAATTTTCAAATCTGGTCTGACCTTCCTTCCGGCTCCCTAACACATCAGGCCAGTGCCGCAGTCCAGCCCGGGCACATCACCGCAGGGGCTGATTTAATGCTCTGGTGCACGTGCTGCTGGGGATGGCCCATGCCCCACATCTCTCTTCCTGCTCACCTCCTTTTGTGTGGAAACACCAGACACCCCAAACACCTCTGTCCTTTCCACCTTGTGCTCCTTGGTGACTTTATTCTGAATTCCGATCCCTTCTGCTCCTTACTACCACATGGGGTTCTCTCGACTGGAAGCACACAGTGGCCCCAGCAGCACTCGGGGCTGGATGCTGTGACAAGCAGTGGTCGTGCAGAGGTGCCCTGCTGCTGGAGAATAAACACACCGTCTCCCTCCCCCCGAACAGGCTCCCATTTTCAGATGTGGTTTAATTTCAGCCTCTCTCTGTTTCCGCAGACTGGGGCTCTCATGCCATGTGTTTTTTAACCTGTGAGGCTGGCGTTCGTCCCCAGTCGACATGAACAGCAGACTACAAGGAAACTACAAGGCACATAGACGTCAGAGAAGACAAGGAAAAACACAAAGGGTTTATCTCTAGTATCAGGAGCATAACTTGCTTGTGTTAAACATCTCTATCAACACAGACACCTTGTTCCTACTTTATTTCTTCTACCAAATGCACTGGGGGTTGTAGTTATGCTAGAACTTTGTCTTTCTATCTTCTCCCTCTCATGCTTGTCTTTTCCTCCAAATCTTGTAATGTGTGTTTATAATTCTGAGCATCACTTGTTACTCATACCTAGTTGTTCCAGAATACGTTTATTTTTTACCTTACAAATGAAAAAAATCAGTACTAAAGTGGCATCTCCGCTGCAATTGAATGCTACTTTTATTCATTTATAGATACTGAGCTTCTGCTGACTTCTGAAATTTCAAACGATTGCTCGGAATTACATCTGCCATATCCTTCAATCCATAACAGAATAAGCCAAACCACTTTGCTGTTTGCTTTGAAATTTATTAGGCTTGGAGACTAGAAGAAATTTGCCTTGAAATTTGCCTTTTTCCCTGATCCATACTCAGGGGTGAACCAAGCAAAGAGTTATGTTTTGTGAAATGAGGTGATAAAGTGCTTTTCAGCTTTAATGAATAATTCCTCACTTTACCTTGGGAGACAAATAATATTACCTGCTCAAGAACTCCAGCTGTTTCCATCCTAAGGCTTTTTGTTCTATTACACAGCCTAGCATTAATATAATTAACTTTTCTTTTTGTGTGCTCTAATCACACCCTGCAACAGACCGCACAGCACTTCTGAGCCCATGGAGAGACAAGGGATGCCCTGAGCATCCCGCCTCGGGAGCTGCCCAGATGGAGCAGCCTCAGGGAGCATCCTGGAGTGCTGAGTGCCCGAGGAAGTGAAGGTATGTCACCAACTGGGAGAGCTTTCTGATACTTTCTGTTCATCTTTTTTGGCCTTTTTATAGAAGCTGGAGACTGGAAGGACGTAAAGAAACACTCATTTTTCTTTCAGGAAAAAATGCCATGAATTTACACTTGTGTTTCAAAGAAGGTTAATCCAGATCAGTAAAAAATTCATGACAATTGGTATCCCATCATATTTTTATATTTGCCTGACTTACATGAGTTTGTCTGTCATTCTACGAAGCAGTAGCGGTACAGATGTACCACTTGGATAACTTCAGCATTGGTTGCACACGCCTCGATAGTCTCTGGGAAGGAATATTGTAATGGATCATTGTTGCTCTTCCTGTTTCTGTTCTATCACAAAGAAATACGTGAGGCTGTTTCCTCTCTGTACACTTACATCAGTACGCTGGGCATTTTCAAAGCAGTTGTTCCGGTCACAAAGTTTTCTGTACAAACTCCTCACTGCCCATATTTCTCTTAAATAACTTCAGTAGACCAGTGTCTGCACAAATGATCTTTTCTATACCCAGTGCTAGCTTTAAAAAATAACCGGCGTCTAAACTGTGCCTCCTTGTCCTGCCTCGGCGTCAGCAGCAGAGCAGGGACGTGGACACCGAGCTGCTCACAGCTGCACAGCTGGAACGGCAGCTCCCTACCCAGCCCCCCCCACCCCCGGTCTAAAGGGCCTAGGTCCACAGCCATTATTTGGTTGTGTTGGTAATTAGATTTTTTTAGTTTCATTTTCCCGTCGAGTCCATTTTCACGTGACAGCACGCAGCGATCTGCCGGCCGGGTTTGGTACTTGCTGCCCGCCCCAGCAGCAGCTCTGCCAGCCTCCGGTCCCAGCCCTGCCGGAGAGCGGCCACTGCCTGGCAGTTCTTCTGGTGCTGGTCCTGCTGGGAACCCCGCTCAAACATGTCCCTTCTCCGAGATGGCACAGCTCGGGTTTGCCTTATCGTTGGGTTTATGCCCTGGGCGCCTATTTATCACTATATCCTGTCAGGTGAATGTATTGTGTTTCATGTAGGTTTGTGTAGGTTACGGGGGATTAAACCCTAGAGCACACAGGCCAAGCACAAGCTCTGCAGTAACAAGATGTCCAGGCAGGGCATGGTAAAGAGGAAAGCGTAAGGAAGTCTCAGATCCAGGGGTCTCCCAGATTATCATCCGATAATGATAATGCTCACCATCTGGGATACCAAACAAGACAATGGACTAATTATCTTCCAACAGAGAAGGATAAAGAAGTATGTCATTGTACACTTAGCTTCAAACAAAAAGACATAAATTAGGAGACAAGGGAAAAGAGAAACATGTTGTGTACAGAGAAACTATTTTGAGAGACATTTTATGTTTTAGAGTCACTATGTGTTATTACAACTGGAGCAAAAAAGAGGAACTCTCTTGGCTGAGCTAGTGCAGCCCTGGCACAAGTGAAGCAAGAGCTTGACCTCCGAAAATTGTGCAATGGTTGCTTGCCCTTCCCTCCGAAACCCCGGTGAGGAAGGCTGCAGGGCCAGCGATGACCCAGCCGAGGCCGGCAGAAGCCCCACAAGCACAGTGGTGGGACACCAACGCGTCCTGGGTGCCCTACGTGAGCATGGCTCTTGGCATCCTCTTCACAACTGTGCCTCGGGCAGAATAAAAGCACTTCCCACTTCAGTTCCTACTTCAAAATGATCTGAAAGTAAAAGTTTAAAGGGAAGACTGAGTGATAGGTCATTCTGTAACAGGCATGGCATTAGGGACGTAAAGTGAAAATATATTTAAATTTTCTCTTTGTCATTACAAATGTGATAAATACTCTGAGAGATAACGTAAGCCTGCAGAACTAAGAAACTTGTATTATGGATGCCTTATAGATCATTTCTAGCCCTTCTTCAGAGACTAGTTTCTTCAGACAGTCAGTGTGGACAGGGGAAGGTAACCCGTGATGCACGAACCACGGCTACTTTAAACACCAACCATCTTTCAATCATTACTCCAGAAAAGCAGTCACCCTGGCAGCCTGCTGCCCCCCACCACAGCCTCAGGGTGCCTATAGGGGCCCGGTGCCTACAGGCAGTCAGGCACGGATGACTGGAGGTGCACAAACCGATGCACACACAGCCAGCGAGGACCAAAGCCTCCAGTTCAACTTGCACCAGCGCTTTACTTCAACCCCCAACTCCCGCTTGAGTAAGATGGCAAATCAAACGGGAATCTTTTGCTAAAGAAGAACAAAAGAAAGGCAGTTAAGAACCTAATTTGATTCAGAACTAGCTGAAAAAGTCCCTGGACTGCAGCCAGCTGTGTAGCCGGCGCTGGCTGAGAGCAGCCCGGGTGAACCATCAGCCCTGCCCGCAGCACCCCTGGGCAGGAGCGGGTGCAGAAAGGCTCCTCCAGCTGCACAGGCACTCCCAGCTGTGCACCCGAAAGCAAAGCTTCTCTCCTTACTATGTACAGTAACAGAGCACTTAAAGGATAACTACATTAAGAGATCCACATCTCCTTAGCAGCCTGCCCCCGACCCACACACCGACGGCAGCAGCACCGGGCTGCAGACCAACCGCGGAACTCCTGTCCACGAGGGGTTCGGGGTGCTGCCGTACCCCCGTCTTAAACAGATAAGTAAAAATCACAGTGCAAATCCATCTAGCTTGAAATACAGCTTGTGGCTTCATTTTGTCGTACCAAATAGCTGCAGCATAATAGTCACCAAAAAACCTTGTACTCTAATTTTCCTTTTTTCCTGGCCTTTATTAAAGGCAGATACGCAAGTTACTTCAAACACAGAGTAAACACTATTATGGTCCTGGAGAAGCTATTCGCTTCGTTATGCTCTTATTTGTTCAGCACTCACAAAATTCAAGTTCCCCAAAAAAGGTCTGACATTTTCAGTCTTCCTCATAAAGAAAGCAATCGTTACATCTCTTCTAGCACGGTGCAACTTCTGCAGTAATGAACTTCCGCTTCTGCTTCACAGTAACATGGAGGCCATCACTTTCACACTACGGTGCTAAAAGATTTTTATTTTTCTGTTTTAATGATATTATTTGCATGTGCATTTTAGTAAATATAAGGTACAAATTTCAGACTCGGCCGTTCCACTGTATTGTCCTTTTATTTTAAAGCCTCCTGCAACTATTAAATGATAACATTTTTGTTAAAAGAAATAAAATACTTAAAATCTCTACTAGTCTACAAGCACATAAATGAGCAAAATCCACACAGCTAATTTCACAGCAAATAATTATTATATATGCTACGCCTTTTGCGCTTTCTGTAAGATGATTTCTTTATTGCTCTTCAGTTCATGCTGGAGCCCTGCCGGCAGTGCCGGGGTCCGCTCTAACCTCTACAAGGAGCAGCACGGGTGCTCCCTCCAGGCGGGCCCTGTCTGCGGCCCAACACTGTCCTTAATCACAGAAAACCGGCAGGACATTCGCTGTCAGCAGCATATTTCGCGGCAGGAAGCCGAGGGCTCACTCTCAGGGGAGTAATGTCATTTTAATTTCTCGTGGGCTTCACCAACGGCTCCCAGGGAGCCAGAGCGGGGCCCGGGAGCGATGATCCGGGGACGGGCACCCACCTGCCTTGCCCAGGGCTGGAGGGGACCCCCGAGTGGGGGGAGCCGCGCTCAGCCCCCGTTGGGAAGCACACCCAAACTGCGGCACAGCTATGGCGGTGGCGCCTCGGCGCAAGCATCCAGCCCTGTCTCCGCTCCACCGACAGCACAGAACAAACCGTTCGACCAACCCGTGGGGCTCTTGCAAGCACGTGAAAATCTCTCTCTCAACTTTTCCAGCGGAGTAAGCAGCACGGGAGATTAACTGACAAAATGGTAGTAAAGCCAAAAGAAAAGAGAAAGATGCGCCCGCCGGCGCTGTGGGGGCCGGCTCCCGCGCCCAGTTTGTCCCGCACGTTCCTGGGAGCGGGTCGGTGCTCGCTCGGCATCCCGGAGGAGCTCCACACCATGGGGGTCCCACTGTGCCCCCAACAAGTGCCACGAAGGCTCTGCTTTGAAATCTCACTGCTGCTTCTAATACGCCTTAGAACTGCGGGGTTTTGTTACTTAAACTTTGCATAACAACATCTTACATTTAGCACTCGTTTCTTTAACATATTATTTGAATCTTCCCTAACTTATCTCAAGATCACAAGACCTATATGCCAAAGTAGACGCAATGCAACGCAGACGTAATAAAACATTTTAACTTTCTGAACAACTTACTGTAACCCGCTAAAGAACTATATGCTATTCTGCTGCAAATTTGCACGGCTGGCAAGGGCCACAAAGTGGGGTAAAAAGTACAATTCTTACCTGGGGGGTCTCCGGCGTAGGGTGCGTCGGAGCGTGCTGCAGCGCTCTGGCAGCGCAGCCACCGCCTCCTCCGGCAGCGCGCAGGGCTTATTACAACATGCTTTTTTTGCAACAGCGGGATGGTGGCCTAGCAAGGGGGGAAACGGTGAAAGGCCAGAAGAATTACGCTTTCCAAACCCTATAGGGCTAAGGATGTGAAACAAGCTATTCGCAGTAGCATACAGCAGTAACCACGGCAACAGGCTGTGGTTTGCATATATATTTATTTCCTTAAAGAAGCAAAAATTAGTTTCGGCTAATAAAAAAAGTGACACAAGGGGAAGTACTTTTGCACTGTGGCCACATCTTGAGTTGCAGTGTGGCCTGCTGCCGGGGAAGCTTGCGTCTCGGACACAAAGGCGCGTTTTGAAATGCACCGGCTGAAGACGTCTCCACTGCGACCTGCTAATCTACCCATTGCCCATCTGGTGGGGGGGGGACGGGGCACAGGCTCAAGCCACCTGACAAGGCCATCGCCGCAGTCCCTGGAAATGGGGCGATGGTTGGGGCGGTGTCCCCGGGGCTCCCTTCCTGCTGCGAGCCGCAGATAACGGCTGCCCGGCCGGCACCGCCGCCGCCGGCACGCTGCTGGCAGCACCCGCAGCACGGCCTGCTTCACCGACCAGAGACGTTTAGACCCATTTTTGTTATTTCTGCTGCTGCCGCCATCTCCGGGCTTCCTGCACGAGCAACAGCCCTTCCACCCAAAACCCCGCGGAGCAAGAGCTCGCCATGCGCTGCAGGGCTTGCTAGAAACGTCCCTTGCTCGACCCAGGGAGGGAAACACATTATCCCCCGCAGCTTCGCCGGTCACCGCCGGCCTTCGTAAAACGGCAGAGCAGCTCCCATGGTGGGGCAGCGCCTCGGCAGGAGCCGGCGCCCGCGGCGGGTGTTGCAGAGAGCAGGAGGGGTGCGTGGGTGGCAGCCGGCGAGCAGCAGCGCAGGCACCGCTGCAGCGGAAACGCCGTCTGGCTTCCTCTCTGCTGGTTTCGGCCCCTTTCCGCACGCGGTACTGGAGGGCTGCACGCTTGCAGGGCACGGTGCGCGAGACCTAGGCTTGCAAAGCGGCCTGTTTCTCAAGAAGCGCTGCCAGGGTGTGCTGGAGGTGCAACCTGCAGGGAAAAGCAGCCTGGAAACCACCGCAGAGGGATCCTGCAGTCAAGACTAGCAGTAATGACAGACGGGATTTCTTGTTATTTCTTTCCACTCCTCTACTAGCATCCCTCTCTACTACTGTCGTGCTTTGATGCGCAAGGTTTCACCATCTCACGCTACAGGACGTCGCGTGCATTAGCAGAATAGCCGTGCAAGAGTTGCTCAGCCCATCTCGTGGCACCTGCCTGCTGACCCAGAGCCTGCGTGCCGGCACAGCCGCGCACAGCCCCGCCGCTCGGCCCCAGCATGGCGCAGCGCTGGCAGCAAAGGCGGCTGCGCCAGGGACCGGGGGTGAGGCACCTTCACCTGCACGGCTTCCTCGCTGAGGTCGCTGCGGGAGCTGCCCTTTAGCGAAACGGGGTCTCTCCAGACCCAGTCATCCATACGGGCACCGCCGAAGCCCGAGGCGGGGAGGCAGAAGGCGGCAGGGATGGGCAGGAGCGGTGCTGGGCGATGGCCTCTGGCAGCAGCGGTGCAGCCCTGCACGCCAGGGACAGGAGAAGCCTCCCCTGTGTCCAGGCTCCCTTTTGTAACCGCTGTCAGACTTGTGGGCCGTGGGCCGGCTGGGGGGAAGGCTTCATGCCACGGGAGCAGTGGGCAGCACTGACCCTCACACCTCTCCCTCGGCAGCAGCCCCCAAGGTCCCCCTTGTCGGAAAGATTTTAAGCTCTTGCTGCTGGCTTGACTCTTTCAAAGAGCAGAGCATTGCAGACAGCATCTCTTGAGGATCTGTTGCTGGGAAATAACAGAAATAGGTTGAGTGCTTAGCACAAGATATTTACTGTACTATGCTTATGTTTGTTTTGCAGGCGGAGGGACTTAACTACTAATTCCTACAGGATGAAGCACCAAGAGCTGTTTTTTAGGCAGCAGGATGCTCCAGGTTTGATACTTTGGCACCTTGCAGAACAGCATATGTCACCTTTATACCTGCAAATCAGGACATGAGTTACAAACCAGGCTTTTTCCACGTTAAAGCCCAAACAACAGCTATTACCAAAACACAGCTTCACTCAGCCAGCCCTAGGAAATGTTTTTGGTGATTCACAGAGAGGTGTTTTGCAGGGCAGCTGTGGCTCACCGCTGCGTCTCAGGAGCGACGTCCTGCCGCGCTGCACCCAGCCGCTGTCAGGCTCTTCTCCCGTCCGGCCAGCGCTTGGCAGGGCAGGGCACGGACACCCACCTGTAAAGACAGTTCTTGTTCTGTTAGAAAGTGATTTGACTAGGTTGGCAAAACCCCTGGTATGGACGCTGTTAAATTGTGTTGGGATTGTTAAAGCTAAGGCATGCCACTGGATGAGGTCAGATACTGCTGTTATCACGTGCAAGGCCTTAATCTGCAGCAACTGCGGCAAGGAACACATTTAATCTCTAAGTGTTAACTGCTCTTTCATATGTAGTACATTAAAATGCATTAACTATTTAAGGGAAGTCATACTACAGACATCTACTAAGCAGCAGATTTTTAAATGATGTATTTATACAGCTACTGCTTGTTTGGGGGGAGGAAGTCTAAGCCCACAAACTTCACACGTGTTTTACAATGAAAAAAGATTAAGGAAATCTACACTGTGTAGGTTATATTTTATAATTGAAAATTACCAGTGTAAAACATGCAAGCTGTTGAAGACAAGCGCAGGAACAGGGCTGGCAGGAGGGGGCAGGGAGAGAGAAGGCTCTGCTAAGGAAGCGTGGGGAGAAACGCCGTCGGTCCCGCACACAGTAGCCCCAGGGAGATGAAGGATTTTTGTCTTCCGACCCACCGCGCTCCTCTAGTCGCAGTTCTTGGCATTAGAACGAAGCGACTCGCGGTGTGCCAGCCTCCCCCGCCCTTCGGGGCGCTGCCGGGCGTCGGGTGCTGCTTTTCGCGCGGCAGCGTCATCCACCGCGCGCTGTCACGGGCCGAGGTTTCTCAACTCACGCATCGAAGCCGAAAGCTCTGCCAGCACACGGCGGGTGCTGCGGGCGAGGGTGCCGGTGCCGCATACGCCAGCACCCTGCGAAGGCGGGGATGTTTGAGGCCAATGCTAGAAGGCAGCGTGTGTGCAATCTCAGGACCTATATTTAACCGGCAAAGTGCTTCTCACAGGATAAAAGCCTCATAAGTATTATTGCTCAGGAACCGTTCTTGAGCCACCAGACACAGGTAAGCAATCGAGAGAGTTGAAAATGGCCTGGTGCGCCTGAATGGGTTTATGCAATTTTTCAGCAACATAAGGCTTTTTAACCAAAGAGCTATCCCATTTAAAATCTTGTTTTTCTTATCTCTTCAAAAGCATCGCAGTTACCCCAGATCTACCAGGACCATGTAGCATAAGATCATGTTCTGTGTTACTGCACGCCCTGCGAGGCACAGAGGAAACTTTATGTTTGTCACTTGCAAGAGTAAAATCTTTCCCTTCTGGGGTTTGCATCATTAGTTCAATCAACTGATGTAATTAATGTAGTAAACGGAGCAGGAAAAATGGACTTACATTCTCCAGCAAAAAGTACTTCTTCCCTTTTGGTAACCATCAATCTTTCCCAAATGGTGAGTTCAAATGTAAAGCCACATCCAGGATGATGCAAAGATCCAAATCTTGAGTCTTGATTTCAATTCCTAATAAATAAAAAATACACATAAACTGCAGAATGTAAATAAGCTGATTTGGTTTTACTAAGATCTTGGAACAGTCTTTTAAGAAATACCTATTCCTAGTGTAGAATTTGGTGCATTTTTGCAAGGATATGGATACCATGCATGAGGCAGCTCCACTTTTCCCATCCAGAAGCCTTTTTCCAGGCAAAGCACAGGCATGCTGGTCAGTCATCAGGGCTTTGCAGAGGTTCAGAAGCCTGGTCAGAGTAAACCCTCCGATGAGGGTGAAAGGTACCCAGAAATTGCAGCCACAGAGTTACAATGGATAAATTTTTCCATGGGTGCCAGCTGCCTGCGCCGGAGTCCAACATGCCCTCGAGGTCTCCATCGGCACGGAGGCATCCCTGGAAAGGGGTCCTGTTCTGGTCTGAAAAATCACAGCTAAAACGACACAGGTATTTTCTCATTTGTCATCCAGTTCTTGCACTTCTGGGCATAGCATGTTAGCAAACATTACCTCTTCTTGGCTCTTCAGGTAATTCGCTTTAGTGTGATACTAATACATGGGCTTATAAAATGTTTAGAACAGGGCCGGTGCATTTTCCCTGCAGTGTCAGATACGCAGCTGGGGAAGTCTTCACGCTCTGATGAATGAGTAAAACTGTTAATTACTGATTAAAGATGAACTTGTTGGCACATTTTTGCTCAGACTGTTGTTTGCTTTGCTGTGTTTCTTTTGCATCGAGCTGAAGTGTCATCAACAGCAGACTCCTTACAGAGATTTATGGTGGCAGGTCAGATGACAACGCTTTCTGCCTAGCTTTTTTCCTTTCTTATTATTATTACTCTGAAAGAGTTGTCCAAAGCCTGAGGTCTTTCTTAGGCCTTATTCTGCAGATATGAAAATAATGAGTTCCTTCGGAAGGGTTTTCTTCTCTCCTGAGCCTCCATTACCTCCAGGGGGGCTTCACCAGGAGGAGGACAGCCAGAGACCAAGCGCAGCATCCCGCTTGGAACAACATCTTTGCTTCTTGACAGCTCATCAACGCTTTCCGCATGTTCCTCGGCTGAAGTCACGGCCCTGCGTTGACTTGTTGCTGTGGAGATGCCTGTATCGCAAACACAGGAACGTGATGCCAGAGAGCAAAACAGCATGCGAAAGTGGAAGAGCCGAGCAAAATGCTTTCTTTTCCTGCAAATGTCATTAGCAATCGCTAATGCTGTGGAGGAAGGACCTCCAGAGAGGACCGTGAACGCGTCTGCTCCCGGGGCTGTGCCGGGGCCACGTGTGCCATCCTGAGGGCAGACGTCCTCACCCAGGGCTCGTGCCCTGCAGCCGCAGCGAAGCCACAGCTGCGTCCCGGTGCTCCGGCGGTTTGCCGTGACTCGGGCTTTTGGTTTGGAAACGTAAATGCGCCGCGATGCTCTGTTAGTAATTCATGTGGCAAAGCTCCAAAGAACCCCTTGCACGGCACAGCGGCAGGAGAGGAGCACGCGGTGCTGCAGGCTGCGCGGGACCAGGGAAGTGATTTCGGACAACACTCCCTTGGTGAGCTTTGGCTCCTTCCCTCCCACAGCCACCCTTCTGGGGGGAGCGCCTCCCCCCCAGGGCCATGGAGAGCCGTCAGCTGACACTGCCATTACAGGGCAGAACACGTATTATGATTTTGGGGGGGGTCTGGTATTGTTTGTTGTTACAGATCATCGTCGTATTTTTAATTCTATTTGGGATGCCACGTCAAAAGAGAATCTGGGTGTTGGACAAGTGGGCAAACATGACCTGAAAATTTACCGAGAAGCTGGGAGACTGTAGGTCTTGGGTCAAAGCCTGAAAGAAAAGCCTTGCTGAGGAAGAGGAGCTCTGCCGAGCCACTCGGTGCTGGGCAGCGGGTGCAGGGGAGCGGTAAGCTGCTCTCCAGCCTTCTGGCGAGCCATCCCAACGTTACCACCCACGTCTGTCTGCGGAGGCAAAGAGTCAGACAAACGTCCAGTTCAACAGCTGTTGTAGTAACTGCTGGCAAAACCACCGTGTACGATCGCTCATGGGTTGTAAAACAGCCTTACATTACTTAATTTTTTGAGTCAATAACATGATTTCATAATTATGCAAATTATAGTGGCAGTAGAACAGATGAAAAATTCATAAAGCAAACCGTTCTTCAGAACCCAAATATCCTCTATAAGGCTGAAAGGCTGCAAGTTTACAATGAGGGGTATTTTTAACAGAGAACTTCTGCTTTTTGGGGGGAAATAAATCTCCTTAATACCTGTTCTCTGTTAAAAAAAAAAAAAATGAGCAAGAAGCAGAAATGTAAGAAATACCATCTATGTACTTCATAGCATTCGTGTATTAGGAAGTCTGTAACTGGCATATACACTTGCATATCACTTGCAGATATGGTATTTCCCAATTAGGACATTCACTATTCAGCAGAACAGGACCTGAAAGAGAACAGCGTAGCCGAGAAGTAACAAGAGCTAAACCGAAGTAATTCTCCAGGAAAACTGTGTGCTAAAGTCAGCAGGGATGCAGCCAGTTCCTAAGAGTTGCAGGTAGCTCTGCACAGAAGTCCCACTGACACAGAAAAAAAAAAAAAGTGTTTGTAAACCCCATTGAAGACCATTAGAAATGCCGACAGGGAAAGGCCACTTTGCACAGCCAACCTGTAGCCTGGCACTTCCCTATAGCCGCTCTGTTCCTGGGCACTCACAAAGTCACACCAGCCACTGCTGTCACAAACCTCATTTATAAACCTCCCCACTTCAGCGAGAGCTCCACAAATTTCTTGGCTAAAAGGAACGAGGAAGTCACCCAGCCCTTTGTGCTATATATAACCCCCTAAAAATATCAAGGCTCTATCATGAGGGAGTTTATAAAACTGGCCAACATCTTCCCAAGCTGGCTCTCTCTTTGAGAAATGAGCTGGGCACCCACTGTGTCTGCTTCAGTAATGGCATATGTGGGTGTCCTGGTTTCGGCTGGGAGAGAGTTAATTGTCTTTCTAGTAGCTACTGTAGTGCTATGTTTTGGCTTTAGGATGAGAAGAATGTTGATAACACACTGATGTTTTCAGCTGTAGCTAAGTAGTGTTTGTACTAAGTCAAGGATTTTTCAGCTTCTCATGCCCAGCCAGCAAGAAGGCTGGAGGAGCACAA
>JAVJGG010000085.1:42929752-42944274 GCA_035590195.1 Aviceda cuculoides
AAAGGCCACAATAAGGTCTCCCCAGAGCCTTCTCTTCTCCAGGCTGAACAACCCCAACTCTCTCAGCCTGTCCTCATGAGAGAGGTGTTCCAACCCTCTGATCATTTTCATGGCCCTCCTCTGGAGCCGCTCTAACAGGTCCATGTCTTTCTTGTGCTCAGACCCCAGAGATGGACGCAATACTCCAGGTGGAGTCTCATAAGAGTGGAGGAGAGGGGCAGAATCACTTCCCTTGATCTGCTGGACACGCTTCTTTTGCTGCAGGCCAGGATACAGTTGGCTTTCTGGGCTGCAAATGCACATTGCCAGCTCATGTCCAGCTTTTCATCTACCAGTACCCCCAAGTCCTCCACGGGGCTGCTCTCAATCCACTCATCCCCTAACCCGTACTGACTGATAGGGGTGATTACCCTGACCCAGGTATGGGACCTTGCATTTGGCCTTGTTGAACTTCCTGAGGTTTGCATGGGCCCACTCCTCAAGGCTGTCAAGGTCCCTCTGGATGACATCCTTTCTCTCAAGAGTATCAGCTGCACCACTTGGCTTGGTGTCATTTGAGATGAAAGACCTATTATGAAATCAGACACTGAGGAGAGAAAGTTGGCTTTAAAAGTTACGTTGTTTGCCTGATAGGTAGTAAAGGGGTCATAGAGATAAACCTTGTAAGTTGTGTTACCTTCCTGCATTCTTCCCAATTCCCAGGTGAATTGTACTTGTTATGCAATGTGTTATTGTTGCCAAGTTAACTACAATTGCAGCCCTTACTGTGGCCTCTGTGGACCTGTGAACAAAGTGAGGTGCTTTTACAACCATGCCATTTCTCAGGGTGGAGCCCTGTGATCAGTCATCTTTAGCACCAAGATTTTTGGTCTATAAATCCTGCAGTTTACTGGCATCGCTGCCTCTGCAGTTCTGTCCCCTCAGTGGTAATTAAAGGCTTATGTAATAAGCAGTAAAACAGTAATTGGCATGTGTGTGCTTTAGCCTACAGAGTCAGTCATCCTTTAGAAATTCTTTCTCTGTTAAGTGTCAGGGAAGAATACTTAGGAATAAAATACTAAAACTGATTGAAAAAAATATTGTGTTAGCTCAAATTTGACCTTTACTTTCTAGGGACAGAAGCACATGTTGGTATTCAGGGGACTACCAGCGAGTGCCAGAGCAGACTAAACACAGTACTGCTAAGAATTCCTGCAAGACATTCCTGTAGTAGCATGGAGGGTCCCAAATCATGGACCAAAACACTGGTATGCTAAAATGGTGTGCAGGGAAGAAATAAGTGGTTTCTCCTTGTCTAAACAAGAAATGTGGATGGGAAATGCCATTCCAGCTAGTGGTGCTAGTACACCTTGGTAGGCTTCCAGTAGACCAGAGAACATTTTATCAATTCTGTGTTTTATAGTTGAAGGCTTTAGCCTTAGCTAAGCCAAAAAGAGTTGTCAAGTTAATAAGAATAAAAGGAAATAATCATAGGCAAGAATGGCAAAAAGAATGAACTTTTTACTTCTTCAACTAGCATGGATCACAGCGTAAGAATATTGATTCAGGTGACTGTAGACTATAAAAGATTATATCCAATTTGCCCAGTGGAGAAATGATAAATAGGTACTCCTGTGTAATGTTTTTAAGAATACAGCTTTATATGAGTGATCCATTGACTCCTGGAACATGTCTGAGGGGATCAACAGCGAAAGTCTCTGTTGCATTGTGAGTATCAGCATTAAGCTGTGGTTTCTGTTCTGGCTTGCAGAAATGGTTACAAATAATGGAAATTAAATGTGCTAGATGTGGTACAACCCGAAACAAAAAGGATGTTCCTGGTCCAGAGATCTTACCATGCAAGTGTAAGAGGGATGATAACAGATGATGTAGCTGGCAGAATGCAAAGAACCAGTGAGATGCTAATGGCTGCTCAGCAGTGGATTTGGCAGACTGATGTTCACAACAGACTTTTGCAACAAACTTCACTTTAAGCCTCAGTATAAAGAGCTTTACAGGTGTTTGTGGAGGGAAGGATTAAAAAATGTAAAGGGCAATACAACTGACAGAAATAAAGTGTTCCTTGAAATTGTTGGTGTGGCATACCTAGGTATTTTCAACAATAAAGGTGGCAACACCATGTCCTTCAAGGCCAGAGGAGAGCATGTTGCAACCATCGAGACAGAGGATGACAAAGTACTCATGGCACAGGAAGACTACCTTGAACACATAACTTGGATGACAGTGCCTAACTCTTTTTTTTTTCCCAGAAAACAAAATGTGAGTACACTGCAAGGTTCAGAGCAGAGCTCAAGTATAGAAGCTTTTTAACCCTGCACTGGCTCTGAGCAAAGCCAGCTGGAGCGTCTATATCGTCCTCCTGAAGCAGAGAACTGGCGCCAGGCTGGACCCACTTAAGAACAGATAGGCGAGTGACATTTTTCTCTAACCTCTATAGGAGATACTCAGAACCAGTAGGTTTGAAGTAGGGTCAGGGGTGGAGCAACTGCGGCTCACTCCGGCCTGTATTTTGGGTAGCATGCTGATGGTTATAGTGATACGGTTCAGGAACGCCATGGAGGACCTGAAAGGCAGCAAAGAATTAAAGAGTTTAATCATAGTGAATTACCGTCAACATCTTTAAGGCAAACCCAAAATGTTTTTTACGGAGAAGGCATGGTTAGATCGAGAGGTTCGTGGTACTGAATGTTTGCGTCAGAGGTATTCATTACATTTCCACCGTCTTGGTAAGGGAAGAGTTCGTCGCCACTGCGATGGGTGATTGATCCGCCCGCATAGGCACGGAAACAATCCGCACACGGTACGGTGTAAACCCCCGTTTCTCTGCGCTGAGCCACGGCCGTGGCGACGGTATTTCCCCCGTGGAAAATTCCGCCCCCCCCCCCGCGGGCCGCAGAGCACCTGGCTCTCGCCAGCGGGTTGAGGAGGCAAAGTGGGTGGGGGCCGCGGCCTCCGCCTCCTCTGCTCCCCGCGGGGGCCGCCGAGGGTGGGGGCCGCAGGCTGCTCGGGCGGGTGCTGCGGAGGGACGGGGTGGCACCCGCTGAAGTACGGAGAGCAGTACCGATAAACCACACGTATTCACAGGAATTCACCTGGGGTAGGCGCAGCGTAAAATGAAAGAAAATAAGTACTAGCCTCCTGTCACTAACCACTGACGGAAAGAACGTGTGAAGCACAATTCAAACACGAGTCAGCTAATGGGAATTATTATGCACCCCTTTCTCTGTGCTAGTCTGGAAAAAACCCCACCGTCTGCGCTAAGTCAGCAGAGGACGCAACTGGGGAAACCAGGCTGAAACAATTACATGTTTCCAAGGGCTACTACGGCACAAGACAGAAAAAAATTTCCAAATCAGAACCAGAACTTAAAGCTTTAGTAATAACAAAGTTCCTTTTTTTTTTTTTTTTTTTTTTTTTAAAGTGAATAGATTACTTTTGCTGGAAAGAATTGTATGGGTAAGTGCTTGAGAAAGTACCTCTAAGAGACACTGTCTGGTAAGAAGGAGGCGATGCCGCAGCCGGCTCCAGGAGCTGAGCGGAGGGTGGGGGCAGACAGACACGCAGGGGCCTGGCTACGGCCGGGGTGCGTAATGAGCAGCGATGAAAGAGAGCATTTTGAAAAGTAACATCCAGCTTTTGAGCTGTGGGTGCACCGGTGGCATGAATCGGTGCTTTCTACGTTACTTGAAAGCTGGTTGCACGAGAGCGTCATCCCCAGTCCCGCGCGGGAGCCGCAGCGCTGGAGCAGTGGAGGGAACGGTGCTGGCGCTCAGCTCCTCCGTCACCCGCACGCTGCAGATGATCAGCTGAGCAGGAAGGATTCCCAGTTCAGAATGATCGCTAATTAGGAGAAAAGAAAAGGTATAATGAAAAAATATACCTTAAAGAACTCAAAGCACATGAGCTAAGGCTGCATGCAAACAAAGAGGAGCGTTGAACTGGCCAGTCCTCATTAGAGATTTATTATTAATGACCGCATTAGGTGAGAACTACCTAAAAGATGAAAATTTGAGTAAATTGGTGTGCAGTGTTAATACCAAACTGCAGCCAAATAGTTGTGTCACTGTACAGCAGCATACCAACAGACAGCATGTGAAAGAGCAAAGCTGTATCCTGAGGTTTGTGTCTCTGTATTTTTGCTCTCCCACTCTGACAAGTATAGTAAAAGATTACAGGCTTTGGATGCTAATGTCATGCTCATATACAAGTAGTTTTAAATATTATTTATGTTGGGATTTTTATCCAATCCTGCAGGAAATAACAAAATCCATAGCAGGATTATGGAAAAGCAAATCTTTCATTCCTAAGCACAAGAAACCGCTCAACTTCACATTTTCTCTTTGACATTCAGTAGTGGCAGAAAGATTTAACGTCTCAGTTCCCATGTTTCTGCAGCAACCGAAGTGACACACACAAGAAGCTGGGAAGCAAGCCGCGGTGGGCACGCCAAAGGCAATCCAAGGGATCCCAGAGGGGAAGCGATAAAGCTTATCACCTGTGCCACTAACTGCTGACCTGGGCATTAACCAAATCTTTGTACAACCGCCCCAAAAAGCGAAGCAGAGCAGTAGCCCCACCAGAGCCTGGTCTCGCACGGCTCAGGCAGCCGGAAGGCAGAGGACAGAACCCAAACACCGGCACCTGCTCACCAGTGAGGGCTGGGGCAGGTTGCTGGTGTTTTAGGTGGTTATGGTTTCACCGGGCATGAGTGTAAGAACTACTTTGCTACAGTTTTTATCCCTGAAGATGTACTTTCCGTGACTGAATCTGCAGTTACGATGTTAATGGAAATTTACCTTAAACTGTTTAAAACATAATTAATTACTTTTCTATTATACCTCAATACATTTATCCTTTATTTTGCTATTTGACACGTAACTCAAGTATTTAATGTTTAATACTACTGACCTGTCACAGTTTAAACATATGGGTAACAACAAACTGAGGACTGATGGACCACAGTCTTGAGTTTACCTCTTGTTGCCAGAATAAATTTTAAACCTCTCCTGCTGCAAAGCACTTTGCTATTTGCAAACAGGCCCAAACACCGACTGCCAGCACCATCCTTCTCGGGGTGCCCACCTCTCCATCTTAAATGAAGGATCTCAGCAGGGGAACACCTCTTGGGGTGCAGGGTTAGTTATGGTGCCGTCACAGCTGCAATGAGAAAACATAGTAAGTGCATTTCCTTACTAATCCCGTCTCATTTTCACGTCTGAGGTTAAGTCCAAGTTGCCCCAAGAGAGGTGAAGGAGTCACTGCGCACGACAAGATCCCCACCAGCGTCCTTGTGCCTGCACCGAAGACCAGCCCTGCCTTGTGCTTCCTTCACTACTGACCCCACGGGGCTGGTGCAAGAGTCATGTTAACAGCAGGCAGTTCCATCACAGTAAAAAATTCAGGGCTTGCAGAACGCACACGTTTCCTGTTACTTTATTTATTTAAATTGATATTTTTCTGATTTTTACAACACTTTTTCAACTTTCTCCATATGAAACAAAATATGTCACTCCATTCAACTTATAAGGGTATTGAAAAATCCTGCTGCAGAAAAAAAATCTCCAAGCCTTCACAGTAGTGTTTTGTGTTGTGGTACAGCCTACAGAAAGCAGCATGTCAGGAGTGAGAAGCCAGCTGTGGAGGGATGCTCCTTTCACAGGTCAGCAGATGTCACACTCCTAATTCCAAAATATTTGTAATGCACTGCTGCTTAATTAATAGCCTTCAAATGGTTGAAGCAAGGTAATGAATATGGATGAAGAGTCAGGGGAAGTCACCAACACAGTATATTTCTTGTCTGTGTGTGAAGTCAAGCTTCTGAATACTGCATTTTCAACCAAGTTGTCTTTTCACCGTTCCAGGCTGCTTTGCCTCATCCATGGCAGACCATACCCCTACAGCAGAGCAGCAGCACATACAGGATACTCTGCAGAAGGAGAGTCCCCAGTCATGAGGGCACCATTACTTGTACCTTACATTTTAGAAACAGATATAAAGAAAAAAATATGAAAGAGCAAATTACAGAAGGACACAAAAATAAATAAAAAGTGCACATCTGGTCAGCAAGCCCATTAAAACAGATTTACAGGTTGCCTGTTAAATGCATAAAGCAGAAGCCTGCTTTAAAATAAGATTTAAGTCCAGCACAAGGAAACCAGTTGAAGTACTTCATGCTAAGAAATACTGTTTGAGAAAATTATGTTCAATTATATCAGTACATTATACAACAGGTTGAATTATTGTAATGATACGCAGCAGCTTTTATAAGAAAGCTGATTTCTCTGATGTAGCTAAAAGGAAGCATTTAAGTCTGTTTATTTTGATCTTTGTCTTATGTGAAGCAATACTGAGTGTTAGATAGAGCAGTCAAAACCATTTAAAGAAGTACGCAAGCTTATTCTTCCTTGCACAAGTGGTAGGTCTTAAAAAGCTACTTTCATAAATATAACAAAAGTCACACAAAACTCCTTGGAACCTCATATATTTTACAATAAGCAGAGGAACCGTTAATGAGAACAGGATAATTATAACTAAACATTAATTCCTCTCTATTTATTTTGGTACAAAGGTCAATTCCAATGTTTTTTCTTCCCTTGCCAAGTTGTACCAAATACTATGCCCAAAGATACTTCGGTCAGGAGAAAACAAAGGCTATATTAACTTCTGATGGCAACTGGAAAATTTATTTTTGGCTTCTTTGAGAATACTACTGAAATCACTCTGGGAAATAACAAAAATCAAAACAAAGGAGAGATCATCTGCCCACCAAAATCTGGCTCCATGCACAAGATGGAGAAGACGACGAAAGATGCACAACTGCTCTTGGGTGAAGGCAGGGACGAGGACTAGGAGAGACATTTGGGGCTCACAATGCTCATCCTCAAAACCAAACAAAACCTGAATTCAAAGTGATCTTGTGGAATCGAGCCACCTAAGACATCTCATGTCACTTCTCCAGGTGAAACAAAACAAGCAGCGAGAAGCACCACGCTGGTGGTCCAACACCCAGAGCAGGATCTCCCGTCGGACACCCCTGCCAGTCCCTCCCGGCTGCGCTCACGGCTTTGTCCTTGTCACACCAACGCCGCAGACCCCCGCGGTGCTGGCCAGGGCTGCAGGTCCCACACCTCCCACGGGGACGGGACCTGCCCTCCCTGGGCTCCCACGGGGACCGTGCCGAGGCTGCAGGACAGAGGGCTCTGCCCGTCCCCAGCTCCTCGGGCAGGATTTACAACAGAATAAGCCACATGCCATCCTCGTGACCCCAATGTCGAATTAAAGTTTGGTGTAAGAGCTACAGGCGTGGAGCAGATGAAGTCTAATAAAATAGTCTATCGTGGTAGACAACACTGGCTTGTTGAAAGAACCATATATCTGTGTTATTTAAGTTACGCTGACTGAAGTCTTGCCTTGAGTACACAGAATTTCAATTAGAAAAGCCAGAAAAGTGCCTGCCGTCCCGCCAGCCCTGCTGACTGGGGCACTGCTGCGTTCCACAGGCAGCTCCCGCTCTCCGCAGGATTTATTTCCAACAGATTGGGACACTCATCCAGGCAGTTGCCAAGAACAGACATCATCTGCATCACAAAAACTTCAGCACATCGTTTTCCCAAATGGCCTGAAGATCACATTTCACAAGGTATTATCATATTGAAACAGCAAACTTCACGACATGCAGGAAAGCAAAACTAGGAAGAATATTACTACCACCCTACTTTTATGTTTTAGTCCTTAAAAACTGCTGAAACAGGTTTCCCATTCGATTGAGGCAGCTCGCTGCATCACACTGATATTTTAAATGGGATAAAACTGCTGAACTCCCATAGAAAGAGCCCCTCTCTCCTCTTCCCCTTGCAGCTACTCCACACCAGAGCCAGAGGACTGAGCGTCAGACAGGAATGTGCCAGCATCCAATCTCCCGATTTTGGCTGGGGCCCAGTGAGGCTCCCTGGTCAGCATTCCCCTGGGATCAGCGGTCCAGGCTGCAGCTCCAGCTTCAAACGGGCCAAATTCTTTACTTAAGAAAGATCCCAGTGACCAGCTCAGCTGCTTTTTTTAAGAAAACTATAAACATAGAGGAAAAAATCTGTCCAGATAGTCAGATGAAAAAGGGCAGGGGGGTGGAAATTGCTCTTATTATGCCTTTTCAATTTTCAGGACAATGATCCTGAGCTCACTCTCCTCAAACGCACATGTTGGCCAGGACCCTTTGCTATATACGAGCTATGGGGGAGATGGGGAGCGATGCGTGGCTCTGACCCGGGAGGCACCAAGCACGGCTGCCCCCACAGCAGCTGATGGACACCGAACCCCCCGGCACCCCCAGGACTGGCTCTGCCAGAGCAGCACCCGAGGTGTCCCACGAACTCAAGCGGGTTTACACGCATTAAGGTCTTGAGGACCGTGTCTGCACTCACTAAATGCCGAAAGGGCTGCGAGCCGATGTGTTTTCACACCGTTTCGGTGTGGGTTTGCTGCCCTCTCACAGGCTGCGGGACTCACCTCTGTTTTCCCTGCCCAGACAACGTGCAAGTTTTCCAAGAGAACCCCCTGCAGAAGCACTCCTCTCGCCTCCTCTGCACGCCTCTCTCCTCTTGCAGAGCTGGGCCGGGAATAGGCGGCTTGTGCCAGGAATGAAATTCCTCTGCAGGGAGGCTCCAGTCCGCAGGTCCCCAGGACCAGCATGGAGCAACCAGCTACTGTGGCAGCTGCCAGAGGACCTGCCCCAGGAGGAAAACTCTCCCTGCACTCTCTCGGCTGCCTCTACAATCAGTCAACCGAGACCTCAGAAGAACAAGGCACATTCAAAAACACGGGTGTTAACACACAAACTGATGCTAAGCTGGTGTTACAGCCATTGTAAGGTCAAGAGTTGGCATTTTCATGGCATTCAGCTCCATTTTCACAGGGAATTATTTCCCACTCCCTTTATTTTCATGTCCAAAAGCCCCATGGAACTGGATACACCTTTACTGAAATTTGCATGAAGAAAGCTTAAAGTCACTGAAAATACCTTTGGGAATAACATGCGAATCATACTCCACAGTGTGGCTGCTATACGAACTATACTATAGACCTCTTTTTTGACCTCACAGCATAACTCCTCCAATATTCAAGCACCCAGCAGCATCACGTACAAGGTTATCCACATTTCCTATGGCACATCGTCAAGTTACTACAGCACAAAGCTGCCCTTTTCACGCTGCAGCCCTTTCTCGCCTTGTGCGAGCGCAGACCGCGCCACCAGGCTCTGTGTTCGGTGGAGGAGCCAAGGTGGAGCTTTGCAGGGACCTGCCCCCCAGCCCGGGGGGCGCCCCCGCACCCCTGCCCCGGGCTCCCCCCCTGCTCCCCTGTCCCTCCTCCCCGTCTTCCCCTGTTATGGTCTAACAGAACTGCCTTCCTCCCGTGGGACCCCTGCCCCGAGCGAACCCCCCGAAGTGGGGGGGGGGGGCCAGCCCCGCGAGGCCGGCTCCTGCGTCCTGGCTTCCACGGCCGCCGGGAAAGACTCCTCTGCAGGGCGTACGGCCGAACGCGGGCGATGCCAGCCTGGGCTGGGCTTAGTGGGAGGCTTTAACTGCAGGGCTGGTCCCCCAGCGTGGAGGTCAAGTGGAAGAGTGTTGTTGGCCCCAGGGTGAAGAGCGCCACGAAATAAGCAAAACCAAGTTCTTGGAGATAGTTTGAAACTTGCCACAGGGCAACTGAAAGTGTTGTTTGTAATTTTGTAGTGACCTCCCCAAGATGCGCAAAAACTAATTAAAGGGAGATAAGAAAAAACAACCTGAAAACCAAATAGGCACTGAAAAGAAATTGCTCTCCTATCAGGAAAAGGTTATTTCCCCGGGGCAGAACTATATACGCAAACCTCAGACAAAACAGCATTGCTGAGGGAGTCAATACCTAAATCATTCCCTGCAAATATACTGGTTTTGAAATACACAGAAATGAGAATTTCTCCATGCACCATAAAGAAAAAAAAAATTTTAGTATGATAAAGTACTTCCTCTCCGCTCAAATATATTATTAGATATAAAATTATGGTAATTGAACCTCATACATAAGCTTTGTAATTCGGACCCTTGTAGAAATGTACTATAACAGGATAATGTTTGTTTTTACTGGCTGCTACTCACCCTTGAGAAATCACCAGCCATTGTGCTCCTTCAGAAGAAGGATTTCCTCTAGTAAACCTGCCAGTAAAAAACAATCAGGCATCCTGATAGCTTTATTTGCTTAGAAGAATGGTAAACTCGTAAAGTACCATGAGCTATTCAAAAGAAAAAGATTAGATGTCAGCTGCCCAAGGTTCATCATTTAAAGTAATGTCAGTCTGAGACTTTCCATTAGCTGATTAGAGGAAATAAGATGCAGGGTTTGTTTGTTTGTTAGTTTAAAGGAAAAAAGAGAAAGTCCAATTTTTTTTTCAAGCTAGCTTGCATCAGCTACCATTACAAGGATGGAAAAGGCACATTTGAAGGACTTGCACACTTGGAGTCACTTGCCGGGTCGGCAGAGGCCGGAGGTGCAGCACAGCACAGGCTCTGGCACACGTATTCCCTCAGAGCCTGCGGCCGGCTGGCTCCTGCCTGGGGACTCGGCTTAAATTTGCTCTTCAAACTTTCATTTACACAGGCTACTTCTAAGTATTTTTACTTTTAAGCCAGCTCTGCAGAATAGCATTTTTGCACATGACCTCCCATTTGCCACAGCTGCAGACATGTATGTTAAGAGAAAAGCAAGACCTTGCAGAAGGTTATTGATCAGTATAAACATCTGAAGTATGCGCCAGGGACCTGCTGCTGGAAAAGCAGAAGGAGGGAATATACCATATCAAAGTACTCTTATTTCTAATTTCACACTTCTTTTAATACCAATATGCTTATTAAAGCAGTATTTTCCACTGCAAGACATACAGTGCATAAATTCATACCAAAAAATTCTAAACTTCTCTAAAAAAACCCCCAAACCCCAAGCCTTTAATCACTTCCCAATGCTTAGCATGCAGCCACGTGTTTGCAGTGTAGAATCCTATTAAATGCCTCTGAAAATATCTCAGCAAATCGTTATTAATCTTACATGAGATGACTAAGTAGCGGTCTGATAAGTTGGATACAGTGTCATTACACATTAATATTCATTATTAAAAAAATCCGTCTTCGAAGAAACCAGTGATCAGTGTTATTGATCGGTAACCATGCACGGAAAACGTGAAGCGGCAGCCCACAGGGACCACTGCTTTTAGCACATAACTAATTAATTCAGTGCAAATTGAGGCCTGCACTGGTCTCATCACAGATTTCACCTGCTGTATTATCACAAGAACTTGGGCCTTGGTTTCAGTTAAAACCCTGCTCACCAGCGCGGCGGCTCCTGCCTTCACAGCATTTAACCCAATCCTGTGCAAACCTGGCCCAGAGCGACGTGGCTCCAGAGCAGCCCAAGGGCAGCGCAGAGCTCGGCGGCCCCGGGACCCCCCCGTCCCTCCTGGGAGGCAGGAAAGACTGGGGCCTTTTTTGGGCAGCCAAGGCGTCTGTTAAACCAGGGGGGTTGCTTCTTGCCCGCTTTGTACCTCCTGCAGCACACGAGATCAGTATCTTCCACTGGGATGGCTCCATGTGTCAGGAGACTTCATTGCACATTTCTGGGTGATTTACTATAATAATCAAAAAAGTTGTCTCATTAATTGATTTTTTCAGCTATAGAAGTATAAAAATTTATCCAGAATATTAAGTAGAATGACCATCAAGCAATTATTTATTAAGAGAGTTTGCAGTTCTCTGCAACTTGATCACAGCTCTTCTTTTGCATCCTCATTCAGGGATTCTGAAACAGCATTTTTTTAACCTTATACTCTGTATTGTGACTTCAGAGGCACTAGAACCTACTATATTATCTCAGTGGATATTTTGGCACTCTGTAAAATTTGGGTTATAGGCCAGGTAAAGTTTAACACATTATGCTGCGAGTATGAATGTGGTACATGTGCACCACATTTGTCTTAAAAATTCACATGTCATTTTCAAAGCATAATTATCCACACCTGAATTAGACAACGATTTCAAATAAATGGAATTACTGCTGTTAAAGCACATGCAAAACTTACAGTCTACAGAAATAAAGGGAAATCTAAATGTGACTGGCAAGCTTGAGTCTGCGGCTATATTTTTTTCCAGCTAATTTAGAAACCTATACAGGTAAGATTTTTATGGCAATAGTTGCTGCTTTCACCACTGGCTTTACCGCTCGCTGTTGGTTTTTGCTCTTAATGAGGTTCCTTCCTAAGCTTTACACTGCTCAGTCTCACAGGCTGACAGTAACACCATCTCAAGCCTTAGGGTTCAACGAGTAACACGTGTCGTACTGTAACTCTTCCTTCTTAGGGACAAAGGGAAGAGGTTCCTCGGGGTCACGGTCCCGCCGGCTGCACCTCTGTACCCGTGGAGGGGAGCCCCCCCGGCACGCTCTCTCACAGCATCACTGCTGGGCGCAAGGGTACGCTGAGCCAAGGCTCTGAGAACTGCTGCTGTGCACCAGTCCGCAGAGCCTGCCGCAGGCACGAGTCCTGCAGCCGCAGTGGGGACGGTGCCGGAGCAGGTTCTCCAGAGCCTCCGGCAGGTGCCGGCGGAGGAGAACAGCCAGGGCCTGGGAAGGAGCCCGAAGGGACAGAAGTGGAGGAAAAGGAGGGCTGCGAGAAGAGCACTACAAGAGATTGGCAAGGGAAAGCAACTGCAAGAGCATGGAGACAATTTAAATGCAACTGTAATATAAAATAATATGCATTATATGTATTTATTATATGATATTACATATTTTTAATACATCTTATCTGTTTTTATATATATACTTATCAAAGGAGGTGGTAGAAAATTGTAGTAGGTTGATATGTGAATTGTCTCAATGCAGTTATCAGCCTTTGCAATCACCACCAGCGCTGCAGGCAGATGCGTGCTTCCAGCTGCAGCTGAGCCCCCCCTGCTGTGCCCCAGCCTGGGCATCACCCCCAGATCCCTCCTCTGACAGCACCAGCTGACGTCCCTGCTCCCAAACCCGCAGCTGGCAGCACAATCCGTCCCAGGAGAGGACACACTGTTATCCCTAATATGCCACAGTCCCTGGGTTTCCCTAACCCTGCTCCATCATGCCGCTGTGGGTCAGACCCAAGCGGGCGCAGGCAGGGACCAGTGTGTGTGCCCCCCCACGGCCACGCAGGGCTGGGGACCAGCCAGCACTCGGCACACATGTACAAGAAGCCTCAAATTATTCCCACCAGGTATTTAAACCAACAGGATGGAAAGGATAACAACAGTGAGTAGCTGTTAAATGACCTGGTTAATGACTGCTTGGTGGGTCACTTCATTTTTCTGTCTCCTAAGCATCTCTCCTGTAATGCTGATGGTCATAACAGGTGATATTAAAGGTCATGTTGGCAACAAGGATTTTACATCATGTTTTAGTTTAGTCCTCCAGTTACCATACAGCATTGTGGCCCGCCCTCCTCGGGGGCACACTGGCATACCAGTTTTCACTTCATTTACAGCATGGTGAATATCCACAGTTTACCTCCAATGCAAAAAACCCAACCAAACAAAAAAAACAAACCACCACCTGACCTCACACGGCTGATCTAAAAATCCAGTAACGTGTTCCCAAATTTCAGGTATTAATATTAGCAAATTCCTTCAATGATACCAAAATAAAAGATGCTTCACATTTACGTATGTTGCCACTCACCTAATCCAACCAAATCTCATGCCGTTTCACCCTAGTTGTTTTTAAAGGTTTTCAAATTCAACCAAAGCTTAATTACCTCTACAAATAACAGAAAAACAGCCCCACTCACTTTCAAAACTTCAGATGTCTTTGCATATTTAGCCTAAGCTGTAATGCCATGGGGAAGGATAAGGATGAGGTATATCAGCAGTTGAAGTGGGGCACAAACACCCTAGAAATGCTGGCCAATGCCAACATTACCCGACAACTCCTCAGGCCACAGAGCGATGCTCTGAATGTCCTGTAACGCCCTGAAACAAAGATCTGAACCTTCATCTGTATTTCCAGTACATGACATATATATTTACCTTATCCCCTTCATTGCCATCTGCTCAGGGACCTCCTCTGCTTTGTTACTGTCACTGTCATGTTTTCAAAGTCACAAGGTAGTCTTGACAAAACATGGAAAGAGCATACACCGACAGTCAGAGCCTACCAACAGGAAAACAGGCCTTTAAAATGTTTGATTTGCTCAATTTCAGCTACTCACACAAACAGGAGTATTGCTCATACTCATACGCTGCTCACAAGTATATTTTCAGGCAGGGGTTTCTAGCCGGGTCTTATTTCTCAGTTTTGCTTTAGAATTTCATCACCGCATGTTCAGTTTCTTGAAGAGGATGACAAATTTTCCCACTTCCTGACTCGGTGTCAGACGAGCCCAACAAACCCAATTTGTGTGCCACAGTGACTTCTCCCATTTGAAATAAGCGCAAAAGCAAAGTGTGTGGGTTGGTATACAAAGCAAGCCCATT
>JAVJGG010000085.1:42944284-42971893 GCA_035590195.1 Aviceda cuculoides
CAAATTAAGCGGGTACTAAGCCCACACTTCCCTGCCAGCTCACACCTGACACACTGCAGGTATCGCTCCCGCTGCACAAGCGAAGCCGTGTTTGGGAGCCGGGCTTCAGCCCCAGGCTCTCCTCACCACGGTCCCACCAGCCACTTGTGTCCTATACCGGGGGGGCAGCTCCTGGTGTCAAGCTGGGATGCAAGTGCTGTCCAGAAGAAGAAAAAAGGCAAGTGTTAAGCTTAAGAGCACACTGAACATCATTCACCCTCCACTCAAACAAATAATTCTAAATATTTAAATGTTTCCCAGGATAGTTGTTGTTTGGGTTTTGGGGGTTGGGTTGTTTGGGGTTTGGGGTTTTTTTTGTGATTCCTCAAAGTCAAAGTAAATCCATGGAAATAGATACTCCTTTCTACTCTCTTTCCCTGTATCCATGACAGTAGCTGCCAAAGAAGCTGCCATCTCACAGCCACTCAGTTCAGGTGGCAGATTCTTCTTACAGACATCATTTTCCAGCAGCTTTTCTTACAGCCTCTGTATCCCCCTCCCCAGACAGACGAGATGCTTCAGCTCTTGGCTCTGTGGAGGAGGATGCCCAGCGACTCACAAGTCACACGGCATGGGCATCGCCTGTTCTCCAACGGCTGCGAGTGAGGAGCCATGAAGAAACTGGGAAGCAACCAGCAGGGAAACTGAGGCTGGCATTGAGAGAACTGCAAACAGGGTCAGTAATGGCATTGCTGCTCCAGCAGTCAGTGTTTTCCTTAAACCTGTGCAGTGACACAACATGTATATAATAAAGTGAATCTTATTTCGCCATCTTCCAAGATATTTGCTGAGATATGCTGCAATAAGCAAAAGCCAATGTTTTAAAACAAACCAATGACACGTCACTAAAAAGAAAAGAAAGGTCAATAACCAAGGATGTTCTTAATCAGTGTCAGATGATAAATCATGGAAGAGCCAATACATGAATGGATTAATGCTTAATTTACTGATTTTGGCATTTATGTTCCATTTTAAGCGTTTGCAGCCAAGACGCATTTGAGCTCAGTTTTACACCCAAGGCTTGCATCCTGTGCACAAAAAACTTTTCTTCTGCCAGCACCACCTGGCTGCTATCTTGCCAAGCACTCTCCTAACAGAGGCAAAGGCACGCATGACACTGAAACATCCTGGAAATATATCTCTATATAAAAACATTGCATTCTCAAATTCACATTGCCATCACACCCCAGATAGGTTTCCCGTACCTCACGCTACACCGGTTCCTGGGTTTACTTCAGCGTGCCATAACCGCGGTCTGCTCTCGCAGCCACTCCGTCCCAGCATCTCCCTTCCTCCCTGCGAGAGGGGTGTCGGGACGGCCGCGTGTCACCACCAGCGCGGTTACACCGAGCACTGCCGCGCACCTACACCGAGCGCTGCCGCGAACCGCCTCCAGCGCCCACCACCTCTCCGCAGAACCCCTCCGTGCCTTCGGCGCTTCCGCAGGGGCTCAGCTGCACCTTTGTGGGGCCACTCAGCCACCTGGGCAAACGCGCAGCCTGCCAGAGGAGTGGGGTTAACTTCTGCATGACATTTACATCTTGGAAGGAATAAATCTCTAAAATCTTAGTTTATATTAAATACGACAATAAAACGCTACATAAAGAAACAGAAGATTTCAGCATCTCCTAAAAAAAGCCCCAACTCTTCAACAAGTACTTAACCTAAACATTCTTTTCTTCCTAAGTTAAGAGTGGAGAAGTCTTACAAGTTTAAGTCATCCTCACCCCTACTAAGAAGGGGTATCATTTTCAAAGAAAAAATTACTTTAGGTGCCGTTTCAACATAACTCAATATTGCACCTTTTACATCCCCAAAAGATGCAATTGCACAGCCACTTCAGCTTCTCCGTATCCCAGAAGAAGCCAAGTAGTCAGCCCATAATCGACCTCTTTGCTGAACCTCAGTAATTTTTTATTGCCAACCCCTATAACTCAGATCTGGTTCCTAAGAACTACAGTCTTTTTTAGCTTCAGCTTTTTCAGTTCTCAGCATCACAAGTAGACAGCACTATTCAAGTATAGCAGGTTAACAATTTAAGTGTGCCAGAGAACATCAAAGAATGGTTTCTCTTCTGTTGACATGAAATAATAGCACAGGACACTAGCAGGATTTAGATTGTCTTGTTGTTATACCAAGTTTTTTCAGGGAGCAATGCAAGCAGAGGCCAAGCACTCCTTCCAGGGGCTTCTCCTTCACCTCTCCCCCTTGCAGCACGGACATTTCTGTACGTGGTTGAACTGCCACTTCTGCTTGGCAGAAACACAAACCACTGCGACCGCAACACTGCTCCCCCAGCTCCGCTTCTAAGCCCAAAGCACTCTCAGCCTGATCAAAGATTTACACAAGGCAAGCATATGTAGATAGAATCAAGAGAAAAGCCTAAAAGCAAACATCACCAAACAGCCAGCTTACAGAGGAGTGTTTGCATCTGCTTATTTGTCCACCAACAAAGACATTAACAGTGACCAACAGTTTGGAAAGGCTGCAAAGCCACTACCAAGAGCGATGCATTCCTACTTAGTCACATTATACTCATCAGGCACATCAGTAGCTTTTGTGGCTACATACAGTGACAGAAAATACAGTGTTTGAGCTGCCGCCCCTGGGTCTGACCAGTAAAATTATTCCTCAGACACCCCTCCTCTTGCCAGCCCAGCGTGAGAGCACCCAGCAGGGAGCAGCCCTGTCACACCAGCCCCGCCGCGGGACGCCGGGCAGGGATGCTGCATCCGGGCTCGTTTACCTGGCACGAGCAAGGGCAGCGGGAGCAGTAGAGCCGAGTCTCCCAGCTGCAGCTGGGACGGAGGGTGTGTGTGCCAGAACAGCATTTCTGATGTTCCTCACGGGAGTTCGGCCGCTGGAAGGCTCGGGCCGCCTGGCAGGGACCATCAGTCTCCAACCCTTTTCATCCACTGCAAGGCCATTTCATGTCATGTGAAGTTGCCTAATGGTTTGATGCAGTGTTGGGAGACTGATGGGCTTACGCTTTCCGTCACATTTGCCTCAGGACAACATTAAGGAGAGGACGCCTTTGAAAGAACACGGCCTGAGCCATCATGCAGGACGGATGCAGCAAAGTCTTGACTCGGCCAACAACATGCATCTGCAGAAGACCACGGGCCCTCTATGTCACCCCCACTTTCGCTTCCCTGTGCCACATTTCACAATCCTCCCACTTGTGTCACAGAGAGCATCTTAGCAAAGACCAGTTCCCCTTTACATTGCTGCGTGAACACCGAATATATATTTCTGTTGCTAGACAAACCAAATTGGGTCACTTGGTTTCTCTGTAGTAACTCATATTTCCATCTGATGGGTCACACCGCAACCCAACAACACACAAAAACACTCATATGAGCTTTGGCTCTCCAGCAGCTCATCTAACAAGGCTTTTCCAAGAAATGCCACACTCAGCAGTAAAATTTTCTGCTGCAGTTTATTATTTAGTTAGAAAAAGACACTTGAGAAACATAACCTCATTCTTACCTCCATGCACCCTTGGCTCAGCACTCCAGGTGCTCCCACCCGCAGCCAAGAGGCAGCATCAGGCTGGGGGGCCCTTGTGCAAGCAGGCAGCTGCTCTCTGGTTCCTATTTAATCCCTGGGGAGCCACCACACCCTGACTGATGGGCAACCCCTGGCTCCCGGGGCAGGTGGGATTCATCCCCTCCTCTGGCTTGTCAGCACTTCTGGCCACCCCCAGCCCCTCACCCAGGTGGTGGGACACTCCCCAGTGCCCCCTGGCCCCAGCACTTCATCACCTGGCCCAGTAGCTGGGCTGCGCAAGGCATGGTCTTCATCTTTCCCATCAGAAAGAAGGAGTCAAGGCGACAGCAGGTGGGATGTGTCGTCTACTTCTCAACAGCACCCACGAAAGCAAAGCACGTCTCTAGGAAGGAAAAAGAATTCATAAGACCAAGCCTTAAAGTAGCTGAGAGTGCAGAATTTATTTCAAAAGTCAGCAAGCAAGCTGCCGAATTGCTTTTATATATCGAATGACTTAATTATTACAACTGGAAGGTTATTAATGCAACTTTCCATCCTGCAATTCTTACATGATGATGTCAGGAAGTGAAGTAAGAGTGCAGGAATGGACAACACGAGTCAAAAGCAGCAGTTACATGTTCGTCTTCACTTATGTGGATCAAGATAAGATATGGAAAAGTAAAAAGAATTAAGACAAGTCTAACAGCCACTTTGCCCATGACATCAGTCACCTGCAATGTCCCATCCTCAGGGTGTTCATGCATTTAGGTCAGACCCCTATGCTGCTGATCACTTGCTGTAAAGCTACTTTGAACAAATAGGTAATACTGTAAGCATTTAAGTATGTGTTTCACTGCACACTTCAAATGCTGGCCGTAGACCTTGGGGGTACTGTTGAGGTGATAACATTTAAACAAAGGAGCACATTTGGCTGGCTTACAGATTCTCTTAAAGAATTAAGTTCCTCCTGAGCTTCAGGAAGATGATTTAACTTAAATATTTTTTAGAAAGTGGGAACCAAATTGAAAACAAGCAAAAGTCAGCTGAATTAATATCTCTATCGCTATCAGTACCAGTAGTTAAACATCTGAAGTTGTCCAGCTGTACCAGCTACGCTGTCAGGAACACACTGGTGTGACTCTGCACAGAAGGGTGCCAGCATGCAGTGATGGGAGCCGGGCAGCCTGGCGTACACCGGCACAGTTAAATCACAGCCGGGGGAGAGCTCGTTTAGAGTTTCCAGTACTCCTTCTGACTTTGCAGGCAGCCAGCCTTCGATGGCATGGCACTAACTCCACAGCCACTGTGGTAGCCTGTGGGCAATCCTGTTCTTCTGGAAAGATATTCTTAGAAATAATTATTAAAATAATGGAGAGCAGAAGCTGCTTTAGCATAGAGCGCAGCCGGAGAGCTGGTGGGGAAAGGAGCAGGGTTCCTGGCCCCAGTGCAGGTGTGCTAGGGAGCGGGACAAGAGGCGATGGGCACAGAGGGAAATCCTGGAAAATCCCGTGGAATGTAGGAAAAAAGGTTGTAGGACAGTTTACACATTCTGAGCTGCGGAGGAGCAGAGGTCTGCTTGGTTTTTAAATAAATAAAAAACATGCCCATGCATTTTTGAGCCCTCTGCTCTAACAGGTGGGTTTGGAGCCGAGCTGTGATTTCCCTCAGAAGGTGGGTCCTGCTCCTGCAGCTCCTTCCCCTGAAACCAGGCATCTCCTGGAAAGCAGCTCTCCTTCTTTCAGACTGATATGTCCAGCACCTAAAACCAGGGGTTAAAAGTAGCCCAATGTCTTGGCTCCTTCGTTTGACTGGGAAAGCAGACAGCTGGGCTTGCAGCACACCCCTGCGCCGGGGAGAGACGAGGGCGCCCGGCACCGCGCCGCGACCCCTTGCCGTACCCAGCACTGCTCATCGCAAGGAACATTTATTTTTAGATCACTTACCGCCAGTAAAACATACTTGGACTGTTTTCAATCTGACTCACAGCTGAATTCCTCTTCAACTGGAGGCTGAGTTTTCTGTCCCCACCCAAAAGGAGGGAAGACAAAACAAAATGAAACAGCAAAAAAAACCCCAACCCAGCTGGACTCCAAGCGAAGCCCAGTGTGGATGTTTCCAGCCTGTGCTGGTGCTGATGCCTGTGTCCAGGCAGGGCATGGGACGGCCAGGACGGGATGGCAGAGGGGGGTGGCCGAGGCGCTCGGGCCAGTGTCGGTGCTGGTCCGTGGCCACAGCAGTGATGGGGCATCGTGTGGCTCTCCCTGGGGGGGACCCAGGCCCACAGCCTAACTCACCTACCCCAAATCTGCACCCCGGTTCAGCCCCGCTCAGCTCAGCCTAAGTGATATATCTCCATGAGAAGAGCTTGTGGTTTGGGTTTTTCTATTTTAAGTTGTCTGTATACTACTCAGCATACTTGTACTATCCAGTACAAAGACAGATCATGCATACAGAACTTTAACATAGGGATTTTTATCTCAATGTCACCTAGGATGTACAAAACAAAGCCAAAGGGTTGCAGAGCTGGAAACACCATCACACCCGGGGTTGGGGGAGCAGCGCTCTTACCCCTTAAGGTGTTTTTTTACAGAATTATGCATTTTGCCTGTGAAGTGATATGTGGCCGGTTCATGCAAAGACCCTGAGACCTGCCCCTTGAAAGCCAAAAAGGTACATCTGCAGCGAACAAAATCAGAGGGAAGAAAATGGCTCTCTAATATTAGCCTTTTTGGAAAGAAACTTCCATGATTTTCTAGCTGGATGCTACAGACTATTTAGTCATTTTCAAGATAATGTCTGTAAGGAATCCTTTTTTTGTTGCATTTTTGCTATTTTTAATGGAAAGACCAGAAGCACCATAGTAAAGTGTGTAATGATCAGAATGTTCACTAATTAACTTGGGGAAATGGGAGCAGGTGGGGATTTTAGAGACTTCCGCTAAATCAAAGGCACAAACCAGGATTATGTCAGAAGGTGAAAGGGACCAGAGCCCAACGGGTCATAAAATCACCTGAGGTACCTAGGTTTTGTGCAGGGGCTCCTAAGCTAAACAGAAATGGCTTTTATGAAGGCCAAGAAAAGAAGAAGGTAGGTCTGCTGCTGCGGCGTTGGGGACCAGAGCCGAGAGGCGTCAGGGAGCGACTGCAGCGAGGAGCTGCTGCTGCCGTGTTCGCCCTGGGCTGGGCAACGTGGGAGCTGCAAATGTCACAACTTCCAGTTACCGAAAGGGTTAACATTGATTTGTTGCCTTAATCCACATCATATCACCGGGATAAAACCAGACTCACAAATAGGGTTACTAAGGGATGATTAAACTTCGTTTTTCCTCTTTGCTTGAAGCCCCAAGCAGCGGCTGCAGTGCTGCCTCTTCCCCACGGGAGAGCATGAAGAGCTCGGGTCTCGGGTGGGGGTTTTGCCGGACCAAGTTTGAGCCGGGGCACAGGCTGGTTCTTAGACCGGCTCCGTTAAAAGCAAGTGCAAAGCTCAGCTTTGGTGCATGTGCAAAAGGTTTCTTACTACGTGGCTTTACTTTAAGACTGCGGTTTAACATGTTCATTGCCATCTCTTCCCCACTCCTATGTTTTCTAACACTAGTGATGTATATAGTATAGATGTCCTCTGCTAAATCTTCCTTCTGGAAGGAACTAGTCTGTACTACTTGATATTTATAATTCAGTGTGTTCTTCTATTCTGAACAGAATGGCTCTAAAAATTAATTATATAAATAACATGGATTTTTATTTTGGTTGTATTTCTTTATATCTGTTTTATATCTAATTCTTCACATAGAGTGAAATCAGACTTGCCATTCACAGTTGCTGTGGATATACTGGTCAGACCTCACAGCTGCCTGCTTTGAGCAGGAGGTTGGATTAGATGATCTTCTGCGGTCCCTTCCAACCTGAGTTGTCCTATGATACTATGTACTTTTATATTATTAAATAGAAAATATTTCCTGGGATTAAACAACAGTTGGTCTTAGAATAAACAGTTAATAAAATGTAAGTTCCTTTTCCTGTATCTTAGGTGGCCCATAGATCCAACTGCTGGAGTACAGCATCTGCAGTGAAGACATTAAAAAGAAGGAAACATTGAAAACGACAATATGAGAGACAAACCAACTGTCACCAGTATGGAATTTGGGCAAAAATACATGAAATGGGAAATAGTATCTGCCATGAGAAATCTCGGAAGATGGTGGTTTTACATACTACCTGGGTCTGTAAGTGCTGCAAGCCTGTATAATAGGTAGTGCTGGTAGTTTGCTTAGTCAGGACACGCAAATATTTCTAGTTTCTCGCTCTGCGGCTCCAAATCCCGCTCGTTTGTGGGAACCAAAAGCGAGTTTTGTGTTGGGCTGCAGGACCCGTCTCCGGAGGGGGAATGCGGGGGGCACCGAGCCTGCCCCCAGCTGAGCCTGGCCCCGCTCACCCCATGGCCCTCAGAGCTCGCGCTGGAGCAGCCGTGCTCACCCCTGCCTCCCTGTTAGCAGCTTGACGCTACCACTTCATGGGAAACCACTGGTGCGATCTTTCAGTATTCTTCCTGCAGGTTAATTGCATAGAAACGAAAAAGAGCTTAACAGCTGCCAGCCTGCTCCTGCTGAAGTTAGAGCTATTGCAGTCCTTCAGAATTTCAGTTAAATGAATTAATAACCAATTTTCTAATTAGCTAGCCTCTATCTTTCAAAATTTCATGTGCCATGATATGATCAGTACACATACTAGAGAAAGAATAGCATTGCTATTATAAAAACCAGTTGATATAACGTACGGGATTTTTATGAAGTAGTGCTGGGCTTTCAGACACACAGGCACTAGTTTCTAACTTTGCACATTTTTTATGATGGTTATATAGTATATATTAAGAGAAAGAGCATATATTTAGGGATAATGATTACTTGCTGGGTACCAAGCCGACAGGGAATAGCCGTGCGGGTACATGCAACACTGGTGTGTACACAGGGAGGTATCCTTAATGACACTATGTGCTTAATGAGGAGCAGATGACCCTGCTCACCTCAATGGACACAGCAAAACAAATAATTGAACGTATTAATCCATAGGAACTGTCACTACACATTGTTTACATAGAAAAATCACCTCCTGGCCATCAGTCACCCAGACATGGTGCATCTGTGGTGGGGAACGGGCGGCAGCATCCGTCGTGCCCACAGCTCCAGCCCTGTCCTGGGGCTTGGACTGGCCTTGTCCCAGCCTGGGCAGGACAGCGGAGCCGGACCCCAGCCAGAACCTGGCGGGACCGGGGCAGCGACAACTGGATGTTGTTGGGCTGGCAGCGCCTCCTCTTCCAGCAAACCCAACCTCGAGGAGAACATCTTAACCCAGACACCTTCCACGTGTCAAAGCAAATTGAGCTTCTTCACAACTGTTTTCTGTGCCACAAAAACCTGAAAGCAAAACCATAAGTTTCTTCCTGATTTGCACGAAGAGCCCAGAGTCACCTCCCTGGCAGTAACAGAATTGCTGCGGATGCGCGCCAACGTGAAAACCAGACCTTGCTTTGGTAACACTGCAACAGGACCGTGTCCTCCTGCCACGGCTGCGCCTGCCTCGGAGCACCCCGTGCCCACCCACGGGCAGGAATGAGCTGGGGCGAGCATCAGGCAGGGCCAGCTGTGCTCCTCCAACAAGCCTTGCCATCCCGTGTGCTCTCTGAAGGGGAAGAGATGTGTTTCCTAGTAGCATTAAAAGTAGGCTGTAGCTTACCATTTCAGATTTATACAGGGCTAATTAAACAGATACTCTCAAATTACCAATGAGGGTGCTCCCAAGGAAGCTGCCTGTCTTCGTCTGCCCTTCTGCACACACAGCTGCTGGGAAAGGCGGAGCTGCCAGCATGACACGAGCTGAGTATGACACAAACCGTTTTCTGGAAAGTGGCTACCAGGCAGAGGTTTATTTATCTTCTGACTTCTCCTTCCTTCCTGCCATGCCTTCAGGATGGGTCCTGAACGAGCACTTGCACAACCGGCAGTTGCTGCCACCTCACTGCCCAGCACGTACGACCGTCATGTGGAGGAAAAAAGGGATGGCTGGTATTGTGAAACTGCCCCAGGACATCCAAAGGTGAAGAAAGATGTTTTCATACCCTGTGAAGATGACGGCAGTCACCAGAAGAGAAACACTACTACCAAGAAAGAAGGGCATGCAGCCAACTGCCTGCAATGGGCATCGCCTCTGATGGGCCTGGGGTGGGGGCACTGGGAACCACCGTGACCCTCTTGCCAAGGAGCCGCCGACATAAGCCCAGGAACACTACATGGATTGCAAACCGAACTGTGTGTGGTATTGCAGCATTAACAGTATTCACCACTTAATGAGATCAGTGTAATGAACAACCCTGTTAGGTGACCAGGTGAGCAGAAGGTGCCATCAACTGTGTTGTGGAGCAATAGGCATTGCATTTGGTTTGGCAGATTCCTGCATGAGACACACGTAAGAAATCAGGCTAAACATAAAGTGGGTTTGAGTTGTAAAATACAAAATTTCTCTTTTCACATTCTCTCTCAAGCCCAAGACGGATGGCAGCGGTGAAAGCAAATATAGATAGTCAGGTGTAGGAGCTGACAACCACATATCTCTAATGGGGGAAAAAATTAAGTACAAACAGCATGTCCAGGAGGAGCATACTTGGCCTTTCCACTTCTGCTATGGGATTATGTATGTATTTAAAAACCCACAACCCATCAGCTCCTCTTGTGCCCCACATGAGCCCATTCACAGGAAAAAAGGAAGTCACTGGGCTGATACAGGAAAGCCCCAAATAGCTAGACTTCTAGAAGATAAACATTTCTTTGAGAAGTCCTGTTCTGTCCACTGCAAAAGGCAAAGGTAAGTCTACTAAAGGTGTTTCAGCTTATTATTTATTGCTGCACGGTACTTTCCCTGGAAGAAAATTCCTCTTTAGTGCATAAGACTTCAACTTTAGAAAGGGAATATCCAACCCGCTTTGGGAAGTTCTGCTCTTAGCTTCCTCTGTATGGGGATGAACATGTGCAATATCGTACCCAGCTCAATAATTGCCTCTTGGTGCTACATATAGTGGTCCTTACAAACCCAGGAGGTATTTATAATGGAAACTGAAGTGCAGCCTTATCCCTCCCAGGCCGTGCTGCCATAACACACTTGATGGATCTTTTTTCCCACCACTTACAGAGTGATTTAGTGATTTAAGTGTAAAGATTTGTTACAAAGAGGGAAGAAAATAAGGATTTACACCCATTTCTTTCCAGCCAAAACTCTAGCTAGCAGACCCCGCATACCCTTCTCCCTGCCGGCGCAGCCTGGCTGCTGTTTCCAGTGGCTTTAGGCAGCAGCAGCACTGGGGGGGACAGACTCAGCCCTCCCACGGCAAACTCCTCAGGGAGCGATGTGACAGCAAAATCCTTCCCGTGGCATCACCGGGATCAGCAGCAGGACCCTGGGCTCGTGGGGATGCCCACAGGCGGGTGCCTGGGTGTAGCACCCAGCACGTGCCGTGGCCACCCCAGAGGAACGCCGGCACGGGTTTTTGTGCGAGATACTGGCAGGGGGAAGCAGCTGCCTTACCCCTCAAATGGAGCCAAATGAGTACTTTTGCTCTCAGACTTTCAGGCTCTTACTGCTAACAGGAAAAAGGCAGGTGTAGTGGCTTCGCGGACGTTAAAGAGAATGGCGTCTAAAGCAACACCGTCAGCACAAAGGAGGCTTTTATTTTTTTTTCCAAACAGGATGCACGGTTTATTATCAGGCAGGCTGGTATCAGTGAAACAGCTAAGCGTACTGCAGATGACCCACACGTCAGAAAGTAGAACTGAAGCTTTGCGTTTGAAGTCAGGTCGGTCAACTGGAGAGTAAATTCTGCTGCGGCAACAGTTCTGCAGGGATGTTAGGCAGAGAACTGGCTCCTTGTTAGCTCCTGTTTCATTATCGGAACTCTTAATGAAGTTCAAACCATGAGGTCCAAATTCTGCTTCAAGCTCTGCATTCTACTCGCACTTATAGATAATTAGATTAAAGTTAAGTAAATCTGTACTTTGAAAAGTGACTGCAAGTATGCCAGTATGAGCCTGCATAGCTATCCCAGTGATGTACAAAGGTAAATCTCAGTTAAGAACTAAACCAATAGATTTTCTTATTTTTATTTCTGCAAGATGAATCCAGCTTTAACATCAGGGTGAAAGAACCTGCCTGCACATGCACACGCCTTCGCTGTCTCAGTGCCTCCATGAAATGCTTGTAAGACCAGCAGCCAAACGTTTCAGCTTTCTGCACTCCTTGCACTTGCTACAAACAAAACCAGCAACCTCGCCACTGCCTCCCTCCTGCGATGCTGACAAAACATTCCACCCAGCCATTTGCATACCCTCTTTTTTTTTGCCACATCCGAGATGCCAACCCTCACCAAATCAGCTGGAAATGCAAATTGTCCCAGCTATTTATTCTGAAAGGCAAACCTCGCAGGAGACACAGAGTTTGCAAACACTTACATAAAGAAGACTCGACTTTGATCCCTGGACTGTGTTGACCATGTGAATTAGTGCCCCAGCACATTTTATCCAAGCCTAGTCCAGCATCAAGTTACGGCTCACGAAGAAGCTGTCTGAGAGCAGCATAGTTTCCCCTCTAAGAACTAACGTGATGATCTTTCATTTACAATATTAATAGGCCATAGGATTTCCTGCTGTACTGTTGTGAGAGAACATCACTTCTGGTTTGCTGGACTCAGATTAGCAGAAGGAGATCTCCTGTACAATAAGGTAACAAGTGGTTTAGAGGAACACACTCAGCTTACGCATATTCTATAGCATAAATAAAGTTATCTACAAAAAATGGCACTGTACATTGGTGAACGCTCTCCCTAAGGGAGTTTCCTGCCCCTGTCTCCCACTACAAGATGTCTCCTTATTCATTCATTAGCGAGTGGTTGTCAACCTGCTCAGGAGCTGCCTTGTTTTTGCCATCAGCATCTCTCTGAAGTGGTCACCCATTAAGAAATAAAAAACAGGATTAATGGCGCTATTCAAAAACGCGATGGGTCTCGTGACGATGTAAATGGCGTTGATGATGCCCTGCGTGCACACAGAGACATTCAAGGCTGGAATTCGGGAAGCAAGTCGGACATTGCGCATTATGTGATAGGGAGTAAAGAGCAACAAGAAGGTAACCACTGCGAGGATGACTAAAGCAAGGGGTTTTTCAAGTGTCAGGAGAGAACTGAGTTGCTCGCTCCTGGTTTTAAGAAAAAGAACCATCTTCACATAGAAGCAGCACATGATCACAAGAGGAATAAGGAACCCAAAGACAGTCAGGAACATGCTATAGATGAGGTTTTTCACAGGGTCTCCAGAGCTTGCATAATCAAGACACTTGTACTTATAGGCAGCTGTTATAGGCTCCAGGAAATACATCAATGGCACTAGTTCCAGTATCACGCCGATCCATATGGCAACAGACACAATAAGGGCCGTTCTCCTCTTCTGTAGAAAATGTTCTCTGAAAGGATATTTTATGAGCATGTACCGGTCAATACTGATAACGGTGAGGAAAAGGATGCTGCTGTACAGGTTTGCATGCAGAAGAAATCTGTTGCTGTGGCACAAGATGCTCTCCTTTGCCCATTGATCTCTGGAGTAGCTGTTCACAAGTATTGGAAGAGTACACAGAAATAATAAATCTGATAATGATAAATTGAACAGGTAGACGTTGCCACTTTTCCAGTTTTTCAGGCAGAAAATATAGCCGAACACAACAATGGTGTTTCCAGTGAAGCCTAAAATGAACTCAAGGCTGTACATGGTGGAAAGGTAATACTTCTCTAGAGCTCTGTTCATCAGCAAACAGCCATGTGTCTCGTTCACAGCCTGGAAAGTAAAACAAAACAAAACAAAAAAAACCACAAAACCACCAAATATTAGTAAAAGATCATTTCATGGCTATTTTCATATTGTTGCTATAATAGGTGAATATAGCCATCTATTTGCTTACAGCTTATATGGTAAGTAGAGACTTCAACTCAAAGAATATCCCTTATGTACACAAGATTTCTACCTTCAGCTGTTGACCAGAGTTAACAAGCAAGATGAAAACTTGCATGAGCAAAAACCTGTGTGAGGAGTCTGAAGTAAAAGCATCACCTGAAGGCATCTGCCATAAAGTGCCAGCTGCCGCTTGGCCAAACCCATGGCAGCGCCAGAGGCTGGGAAAGTGAAACTCGCCTGTCACCACTTTGTCACAGCCCCTGCTGGAAGTCAACTGCCTCCCTGTTACCCAACCCTGTCCCGTGGTCTCCTCACTCATCACTAAAGCAGAAGTCCGCTGTCAAGACCGATAAAGGATGAACTCCTTGGCAGCAGTACAGCCATGCTCTGGCAGCGCTACTCAGAATTCATTAAGAAGTAAGGAGAGAATGTGTTTATTAAATTAATCGAACCATTCATCACGCATTTTGTACGTTTTTGCTGGTAACTCTGTACCAGAATCGCATGGAAAGTGCTGTGAGGACGAAGCGCATACCCTGTGCCTCACGGCAGATGCACTGGAGCGCTTCCGAGCCATTCCTGCAGACATGGGACATTTCTGCTCCTGGGGTTTTACAAGTCTCTTCTGTTTTCTACAAAAAGCCCTTTCGAGAAGGGAAGGCACAGTTACGACTGAGTCCTCGTTGATATGAAAGCGACTGCAGTCAAGGGGACGGCCCGGTCGAGATCAGGATAAAACGCCTTCAAAGCCAAATTCGCAAACTTTAAGCCCCTCTTGTTCTTAACTTCCTCTGAAGTGGGAACAGCGCGTATAGTTTATTCAACCACAGCTTGTAACCTCTGCCGAACCCACACCCCTGCACAACGGCGGGCCCCAAGCCCGGCGTGGCGGCGGAGGAGAGGCTGTTCCCTGCCGGGACCA
This sequence comes from Aviceda cuculoides, assembly GCA_035590195.1. Lineage (NCBI taxonomy): Eukaryota > Metazoa > Chordata > Aves > Accipitriformes > Accipitridae > Aviceda > Aviceda cuculoides. Next base: position 42,958,717 of record JAVJGG010000085.1, read on the forward strand.
CGCCGAGCACTGGGCTGGCGAACGTGTGGCTTCTTGCAGCCGGGAGAGCTACCGGCCGGCTGCCAGCACCGCTGCCACCCCTCCTGCACCGCTATTTCATTTTCTGTTTGGCTCCAGACAAAGAGCTTCGCCTTTCAGCTTGGAAGTAAGTAGCACAAACAGTATTCTTTAAGGAGCAACGCCTTCTAGGAAGCTGAATCCAGCGTGAGTTTGCCTAAGGACAAATTTTTCTTGCTTTCTAAAGGCTGGATAAAAAAATGCTTCCATGCTACAGGGAAAGAAACAGAGTAGGATCTCAAGCGCTCACTCCTCTCCCTCCTCAGGCAGACACCCGCACCCACCTGCAGGGGAGCCACAAGATAAAGAAAGCTTTTAGTAAGAGCCTTTGGATAAAATAGCAGCGAAGCAATTAGAGGGAAACGAAACATTAGAAAACTGGGATACAGATTGAAACTCAAATCAAGCTAAGTCTAAGCTCTGAAAGAGCAGCAATGTGAGTGCTACAAAATCCGCTAAAGATAGTCTCCGCAAATCCTGTAATTGTTTTATGTATTTTCAAAGTTGTTCTGGTGTCTAGAATTTGTTAATAGGTCTCTGCCCTCAAAGTGCTGTATCTTACTTCAAAGGCAAATCACGAGACAGAATAAAGTACAGCATATACAACATTTCACAAAGTTACATCCAGCAAACATCTACACTTACACCGTGTACTGCAGGAGACAAAAATATATATCTGTGAATGCTCACTCTGGTCAGAATAACCTCACATGCAGCACCTAGCCTAACCCCGGCTGTGCAGGCTCCCGAGGAGAAACTCAACACTTTAGTGAGATTTTAATTCTAGAAAACACTGCACCAACATCAGCACTTTAAATTCAAATAATAGTTAAGACCCTACTGTATTGACAGACACATTGACTTAGGTAGTTGTTAGAGGAAGACTGATTAATCAATTTTAAAGTAAGCAGGGTAAAGCGATTAAAGAGTTCATTCAGAAAGAGTTCATTCAGAAACAGTCTCGCTAGAGGAACAGCAGAGTCTACTCGAGGAGCCGCAGCCTGAGACCCGGCTCCCCCAGCACAAGGACACCTTACCATCCCCAGGGCCGGGAGCTGCCTCCGCACCAGCTCTCCCAGACCATGCCTTGGCGAGAACGCTGGGATCCCTGGAGCGCAGCACCGCATCGCCGTTTAACCTCATTTGCATATGATTCAATCATTAATGAGTCAAGGCAGAGGAGAGATCTGTTTGGCTGAGCAGGACACAGGGCGGTTTTCACGGGAGGAAGGCACTGCAGAACGTCTGTCGAGGCAAGGAGAGAGCAAACCAACGCTTCCCCTTCACGGAGGCCTGGCCCAGCGCCGGCCAGGCAGGATGACGGCGGGACGGAGCTCCGCGCCGCGGGCAGCCGACAGCACCCGCCCAACGTCGGCTGCTGCTGACGGGTTTCACGTGAAACGTCCCCGTTCGGGCGCTGCGCAGACCTGGCGGCGAGCCACGGGGCCGGCGGTCCCCAGCTCCCCTGTGGGCTGCCGTGGCCGTCGAGGCGGAGAGCCCGGACCCACTTCCCGGAGGCATGAGGAGGGAGAGGGCACCGCTCTGCGCCCCATGTTTCGAGAGATCCCCATGGCGTCAGGGGGGCAAAGCCCGCCAGCTTGTGTCCCGACTGCAGCCAGCCTTCTCCAACCACCAGCTGGGCTCTCCTGTTGCACTCGGGGATCAACACAACAGATGATGCAGCAGCTCGGTGACGTTCTATAGTTAGCAAGCCAATTAAAACAACATACTTTAATTATATTAAAGCAGACCACTGAAGAGCAGCACTTAGTTTTCACACAGTGACACATTTTAACACTTCAAAGCTTGCCGGTTTATTTGTCATTGCTAAGATTACTATTATGTTTTTAACTTCGAGAATAAACACTGCTAACGCAAAATGACTCTGCTCCACTGTGACTAACGCACCTGAACCAGTCTGTATCAGCACAAAAATGGTTCCTTGGTTTCGAATGATACAGCGGCATTTCTACGTGTGGTTTTGATTTTATTTTTACCTGTGGACCACTGTCTTCCACTGTTCAGAAGCCCCAAGGCCCTCCATAGAAGATTAGGTTTCAATTTCTTGAGGCAGGGCACACCCAGCCTGGGCATCCAGGTTGAAAGTGCTGATCCTTGCAGGAGAAAGCGCGGGTGCTGCGGCTTTCCTGCATAAAAACGAGCAGGAGAGCAATCTCAGCAGTGTTTTGGGTTGAACGTGATCGGGTGGCTGTGTGGCTGACAGGCGAGATGCTCCCCGTCTGGGATTGCCACTGCTACCGGGCAGCTTTGCATCCAGGGGGGATTTTTAGAAAATCCTGCTCTGTGCAATGTAAACTTTCATATACTTCCATTTAACTTCTACTGCCGTGCGTAAGCATGCTCTAAGTGAGATTTCAAGCCAAAAAGCTGCTGCTGCGTGACCTGTCAATATACGTTAACGACCGAACACAAAAGCATCAGTCTTTCTTTCCTGGCTCACGTAAGAAGCAGAGTGCTTTTCAGCCTGCTACAGAAAAAAAACAACTCACTCTGTTTGCAGGCTGCGGGACCGCGTCCACGGTCACTAGGCCTACTTTGCAGGAAAAAGAAAATCCCAGCATTTGGGGGGCTCATTAATCGCCCCTCTAGTAAACAAGCCAAACCTGCGTTATTTACCCGTTAATGGCAGCTTGCTCAGAGTTGCTGGCAGACACAAACCAGCCACCACTGCACCTCGAGCAGATGGACATGCATTTGCAACGCGCACACGTATACTGACTTCTAATTGCTTTATCTGATCCCAGCAAAACCAGGACGTTCACGCAGTATTTAGATCACACGCAGCATCTGGAACACAGACAGGGGCAGTGCCCGTGCTGCTGTCAGCGGCCAACGCCACCGAGCTGCTGCTTCATCCCTCGCAGGGGACAAGCAAACTGGAGCCAAGTTCCGAAGTTTTAAGTGTGCCCGAAGAAGTGGGGTTAGCCCTCTGTGCAGCTGGCGTACCTGAGGGCAAGGCCACCCTCGGGCAGGAGCAGAGCCCCGGGGCTGCAGCAGAAGCCCAGGCCACAGCGGGCGATGAGAGCGGTGCCCTCCGGCCGGGACAGTCCCTTCCCCGGGGAAGGCAGCAGCGGAGCTCGTGCCCAGGAGAAAGGGACGTGTGAGCCGCCGGCAGAGCACCAACGGGTGAGTGTCTCCAGTTCTGGGGGGGACAGCTCAGTCTCGGGGTCGTGTTCTTCCCAGGCTCATCCCTGCTCCCGACTGTAGGGGTAATAGTGCAGGGGCTCATCCCGACCGTCCCGAGATCGAGCCTTCTCCAGGGGGCCACTGCCACGGAGGGTGTTTCGGAGCAAGGCTTTGAGGTTATCTGCAAACGCAGCCACCACAAGGCTAACCGAAATCGCTTTTGAAAGCGACTTCCTTCCTTTTCAGAAGAACCGAGAAGATAAGTTTCGCTTCTCCTCTCCACGTACCCAACAGCCCTGCGGTGCTGAAGGAGCTCCTGCACTTGGCGAGAATCTTGGAATTGGCAAGTTTAGCAAATATAGCTGAAGTACAGCTACATTTCTTAAATTTAAGCCAGAATTTGTAGGCCTCATTTTTAAAGCATGAGTAAAAAGAGAAAGAAGCTACAGGTCATATGTAGATAGCTGCAGAAAAATTATCATGAGCTGGAAAAAAGCTAAATAAAATAAACTGCTAAAGGACACACTAGCTTTCAGTCCCCAAAATTTTGGAAACAATCAGCACAAGCACGTATTCAGCATTACTTCGGCTTGGTGAATTATACAGAAGAGTGGTTTCTGAATTTTACCAGCCCAATGAAATAAAAATTTTAAAAAGATAAATCGGAAAACAAACAGATGTTGAAACTGCTCATTAGTTTAGCAGTGCTGTGAGCCGTGCTGATGCTTCCCATGGAGCAGCTGTCTGGTTTTACAAGAGCCAGGAGCTACTATCGTTCTCTCCTGTCATGGTAAGAGCAGGATGGAATGGGAAGAAGGAGTAGCTGCCACCTGCCCGGAGCTGCTGGTTTTGCTGTACAAGCATCATGCCCTGACAGCTAAACTCAACAAAAATGTGTGACATCAACTAAAGGAATAAATAGGGATTTCCATTACGTTCAAAATAAGTTTCTAGGTATGCCTATCTTTTGCCCTAGCTACTGGAGGGATTTCAGTTTCTTTACTACGATCAGCAGTAACTTGGCTGGGGCTTTAACAGGGCGACGATCGCCGCGCCTGTTTACAGCGGGGACACGGCTGTCGGCGTACATGGAGCTGGAGGGAAACTGGGAGCAGCAACTACTGCATTTCCACATGGGTATCATGACGTGTGCCACAAAAAATCCAAAATGGAATGGAATAGGCACTGATAATGTAGAGAGCCCATCTCAAGTGAGTCATCGTACATAACTGGTGATGGAAGAAATTTATGGAGGATGAAGTGCTGTGGAACAATTTAATACGTACATGCAGAAAGCTCACAGTTAATGAGTGACTAAAATGAGACTTCATTAAACGTAAAGCGTTATAAAAGGTAACACATTACATTAACCCATCGTTTTAGAGCACTACTTTATATCAGTAGCAATTTGTAAGGAAAACTAATAAATTAACTGATCTTAAGTCACTGCATCTTTCATACAATTGTATTATAAAACCTGGACTTTTTCAAGGAGACCTGGTAGGTTATGCCAAGGCATGGTGCTTGAAGCCCTGGTTGAAGGGGATCTAGTGGTCATGACATAGCTGGATTTTCAAAAAGCCTTTGATGAAGTTCCACCCACACCGGAGATCGTGAAGAAATCTGTTTACTCTGTGGGTTTTTCCAGGCGAGTCCTGGAAACCCCCAGGGGCACCTGAGTTCCACCCTCCTGACCCACACCACAGATTCGTGAAGAAATCCGTTTATTCTGTGGGTTTGTCTGGGTGCGTCCTGGAAACCCCCAGGGGCACCAGTTCCACCCCCCAACCTGTTCCAGTGACCACACAACACAAGTCCCGAGGTGTACGTGCCCGGCGCACAGAGGTGCTTAAAAGCCCCAGGAAGGTGTTTCTGCCACCCGACTGAGAGTCGCTGAGGATGCCGCCCTGGGAACAAGGCTGGAAACTCACCTCAACTGTTTTCTGCTACAGTAATCCTGGATTTTCCTCCTCTGGAATCTGTTGCCATCGACGGGGCAGGAGGGAGCCAGGCTGGCACCAGGGCACGGGAGAGACCGGAGCTCAGCTGGCAACCGGAGCCCAGCCCTGGCTTCATTGAGTGAGACAGATTCACACCCAGATTTTTTGTCAAATGAGTCAAAACTTCTGCTTTTATAATTAGCACAGAATTTTTACCATACTATTTTGCACTTACTGTATTTGAATATTATGATTAGCTATGACAAGAAGAAATCATAGGTCACTAATAATTCATACTTCACGTGAGCAATTGCCAGAACGTACATAAAGAAGCACCAGCGTTGCGCCTTGTCACTGAGTCACCTGGGGAGTGGGAAGAGCTGACACGGCTGGCACACGGGCAGTCGGGCACTCGCAGTCACCATCCACACAGCGGTACGTTACTGGGAACGGGGTTCTTCTGGGCTTTAGTCCTAGCAAATGCTGATGCCAGTACAGGTTCAGAGACCAGTGCTTTTCTACAAAATATAATGATCAGAACTCTTCCTGCATGTTTGGTGGTTTTTTTGTTTTGTTCTGGGGTGGGTTTTTTTACATAGTTTCTGGTGGTTTCTGGGTGTATCATGAATGTTCATCAAGGACAAACTAGAAGCATTCAGAGCAATCAACTGAAGTTAGATAGCATTATGCTAAAAGTAGATCTCATATAGTTTAATGATAATTACAGGCCATTTCTTTTACTACCTACAATAATAATAATAATAAAAAAATCAAATATTGGCTCAGAGGATGGTGGGCAGAGAGCAAAGCGTTCTCCCAACAGAGTTTTTCACCTCTGTCTCTGTCTCCTCCTCTACTGACTCATTGCTCAAGGTGGAGGCTTGGAGCTCGTCAAAATATTGAGGCCAGCTCCTACAACATGCCTCAGAAGAACGAAGGTGCTTTTGGAATAGCCAGATCTCCTCTGCTTCCAGCCCCGTGGACACCCAAAAGCCCATGGGGGGGCCAGCTGCCCAGTGCACGGCTGTGGGACAGCCCCATGCTGGGGGGACCGCAGCTCCTGAGTGCCCGTCACTGGGAAACAATAATCCTCACAGAGCACTTTTCTCTCAAAGTACTACACCTCCATCATCCCTGTGTGAGATTATTTTCCAAATGCCTACAGCCTTGGTGGATCATTTATTTAGAAATTGATTCAAAAGCAACCGATGGTCTTTCCCTACGTACCAGGCTTTAGGGAATCACAGCCACCCACACGGCCGTTCAGTTCTCTGCTGCAGGCTGTGACAGATTCTTACTCTGTTAAAAACAACAATTGCATGCAAACAACTGATCAAAGCAACCAATAAAACCAGTGTCTGCGGTGAAAATAGTGTCGCATTGCCAGAACGCCAGGTGTGTGCACTGGGTCTTTTCAGAGCACCTGAAGAGACCTGTGTTTGCCTGATAAGGTTTCCGGCATGGGTAATAAGGAAACTTTAATTACACAATGTTGACACAGATCACAACCTCTAAACACTTGGGCAGCTGGTATGTTTTTCCAGTCTTCCACTGAAAGGCAGAGGGATTTATTTTTCAAAACAAATCATGCTTCTGAAAGATGTTCTGCCTGGCAACAGCTCACAAAACCATGCGGCACCCCACGGGGCTGACCTGGGTAACCCATTGCTCCCCAGATCCGCTAACTGTACCTTATGTCACCCAGAGGGGTTTAAAGGGTGTTTTGAGGAGTGCAAGGTATCTCAAATATAGCCATGTTAGAAGCACAAGTTAATACAAGTTGCACAGTCAGCACTTGGCATTTACATTTGTTCACACAGGTCTAACCTTCTAGAACAGATTTGGGTCCAGAAGGGAGGAGAGAGACAATTTGGGGGTGGGGGAACACTAGAGAGGCAGGGGTGGAAAGCACAAGAACTCCAAAGGTGCACTAAAAGCCTGGCAAGCAGGAGAGATTCCTCCTGCCTGCAAGCTGCATCCTCCCACGGGGAGCCCCACCGCAGCGTGCCAGCAGCTACTGCTGGGGACAGAAGAGACAGGAGAGCGGGAGGTGGCCTTGGCCACCGTGCACTATTTGCTGATCCTGGGTACATGTCCATAGTGACTTGGCATTAGGGAAATTCATCCCAGACCTGGGAACCCTCATTCCTACAGCACCCCAATAACACGCGTTTTTATTACAGTCAGCTGGTCATTTGAGGAATGTCGTCAGCACGTCTTTCCGCTGAGAAGCAGCCTCATGCAACCACCATCCATGGAAAAAGCAAACAGCCCCTAATGATTACAGAACTCCTTGGCACTGTTTTGATGGATGTCTGTAGCATTTCTCAGGCAAGCTGTTGAAATTGTGCTGCCCAGATTTAATCCTGCAGCTCCCAGGCAATTTGAAGCAAGTTTGCAAAAGCTGGGCATTTAGACTGGGAGACGAGGGCAGGCTCCAGCTGTAAATTAATGCCATGCTGCTAAATTCACTGGGTTCTTTAGCATCCTGCAGGCTTTAAAGAAGAAACGCAACTGGAGTCAGGCACATTTGTTGTCATTAAACACCCATTAGTCAGTTTATATTAGGCTAAGGCCTATTAATGAGTCATGCATATTTAATGGTTTATTATGATGTATTTGCATTTGACTGATTGGAATGAGTCATTACGGTTGACCCTGAGTGAAATGTGGTGCCTTTCCTGCAGAGCCCTTTAAACAGGGGATGTTCATCCCCACTTGGGAGTCGTCCCTGTGAGCAAAGTAGAACACGGGCATATTCTTTTAGATTATAAATTATTACTAGGGGAAATTAGTTAATACCTTGCCCTGGCCACCATGAACCAGTAGAAGAGATCTTTGCGATGACAACTGCAGCGCAAATGGGTCAGCAGCACACGCTGCCGCTATACACTAGCCCAGGCAGCGCTGGGCACAGGCTGTACAGCCTGTTACTGTAAAGGTGATAGCCTAATGCCATTTCTACCCTTGGTACAAAGAAGAGATAGAATTAAATGTTTACTTTTGTTTATCTGTGGCTTGTTTGTACTAGCCCAGCAGTACCCGATTTCCCTGTGCTCCAGAATAAACGTGACCCGTTTCTCCTCTGCTTCAGTCCCCAAGCCAAAGTCATCACATTTGGACTCAGATGCTTGTTTGCCAGCTCCACCAGAAAAATCCTTCTGAACACATCTGTGCTCTCTCCGAAGAAGGGGCCACAGCAGCACCGACCCCAGCGGACCCCAGTAATGAGGGGAAGTGCATAGGGTGGTCCAGATATTTCAAACGCTAAAAGCAGCCCACGCTCCAGCAATCTTGCTTTACCCCTGGTGTTGCCATTCCTCCTGCAGGCACGGGGCACCAGGACCCCAGCTCCAGGCCGAGCCTCACTGGGTGCCCCGCAGTAAAACCTCCCGCTCGGCTGATCCCCAGGGACAGGGAGCTGGGGGACAAGTGGGCACCGAGGGGCCGTCGCCCCTCCAAGCACAAGGAACCGTCACCCCTCCAAGCCCGAGGGGCCGTCGCCCCTCCAAGCATGAGGGGCCGTCACCCCTCCAGGCACGAGGACCTGTCACCCCTCCACGCACAAGGAACCGTCACCCCTCCAAGCACGAGGGGCCGTCACTCCTCCAGGTACGAGGACCTGTCACCCCTCCAAGCACGCACCGCGCCGCTGCACGGCTGCGCACGTGGCGTTTCGGTAGTGGCACCGCCACCCTCCGGCTGCAGGTTGGGACAGACCCATAGAAGACCCCAGCTGCCCCAGAGTTTGGGGTGAAGCTTTCCTGGCTCAGCTCCTCCTGCTGAGGGGGGGTACGATAAATGTTCCCAACCTCCAACGCTTCCCGCGGTTTGGCTGTGAAGCCTCCGGCTCTAACATGGGCACTGCCCTGCCGAAGGCAGGCGGCGATACAAGCACTGCCCTGGCAGAGCCCCCTTATAAACATAATTCAAAACCCATTTTGTTTGGCTTGAATGCGGTTTAGCACAAACACCAGTTTTCTCAGAATAATGACACCTGAATCCAGCCAGGAAAAATCAAGCTGACCCAGGCGGGGAGGGCAGGACGCCTTCCCAGCACAGCGGCAGGAGTGTTTGCCGTACCCCTCGAGGGCTCCCGCAAGGAAGGCTGCGAGCCCCGCGGCACCCCAACCGTTGGGCAGAGCCGGGCTGGCACGGCTCTCCTCGCTCTGCACCGGCTCCGGCACGGCTGGGCGCCGGGTACCAAACCCACAGCCGGAGCTGCACCCGCCGCTGGCCTCTGGCAGCGTTAAGGTTTTGCTGAAGAAAAAAAATAAACAAGCTCTCTTAAGGTGTTCAACGTTCAAAAGTGAGCAAACCTGGCGTTACCGCAGGAGAGGCAGCCTGCCCTGCCGTGGGCAGCCCCTACCGCCGCACTCGCTCGGGTGCAGCGCCCAGCCTTTCGCCACGGTCGTGCCCGAACACGGTCAGCCCCCCCAGCAAGGCGGTCTTTCCCACACAGCATTTAGCCAAACTTTGTGACTCTTCCCCATGGTGCCCTATACTGAATAGCTGAAAAACCAGCCAAAGCCCCAAGAGGATTTTACTGCCCGGACCTTGTGCAGCCATTTCTGTAAACCAGAAGTTACATTTTCCCCACCACTACCTGAAAGAGGTAACGGACGAGCGCTCTCTGGCTTCTAAAATTAGTACAGTTCAGGATGTCAGAGAGTAAACGGCAGGCTTAAGGAGTCAGAAAAGCCCGCAGCATTGCGGTGACTAGAACCCGATGGAGCAGAGAGGTTGGGGAGGCAGAGGGTGGGAGAAGGGCTGAGCATCTCCAGGCTGACGGCGGCAGCGAGCCCCATGGGCCAGCACCCACACCCACCCATCCCGACTGCTCCGTGCTGGGCCCCGCTGGGCATGAGACCCGGCTTTTACGAGTTGCTGTGTGCAGACAAGCAGCACATACAAAAAGCAGATAAACCCCAAATGAATCCACTCCCACCTGTGTATCTTCTGCTGGCAAGTCTGCTTTTATGACAGCAGCATCTGAGCCAGCCTGCAGTGTAATGGCTGCACGTCGGGTGTTATCTGCACAAAATGCCTCCATGATACACATCTCGTGTGCAATCGCTCCCCTTAGCACTTCGCCATCTGTTATTTGGAATTGTACTAATTATATGCAGGGCCTGAAAATGAGAGAAGACATGAAATTGCTTCAATTATTCAATTAGGTTTTTTTCCTGGGAGGAATAGATCTTCATTAATAATGTACGTTTCAAGAAGTTCAACACACAGATTTCTTTTGCTCCCCCAAAGCTATAAAGTCCTTTTTTCAACTCCCACCTCCCAGGAAGAAGAGGGGGAGGAAGGGGCCTTTGCTGCTCTCAGCTGCTGCATGGAAACTTCACCCTGGAGCCCCCCCCTCCCTGGCTCCAGAAGACCAGCGCAGCCGTGTGGCCAGGCAGGAGGGAAGTGGGAGAGACCCAGCTTGGGCTCTGCCACCCTGAGACCTCCTGACTGATGCGTTCTGGGGCTCCTGCCCCACACAGCTGCAGGTGTGCAGAAAGCTTTGGTGTTTCTCTGAAGTACAACACGTATGTTATTTAAAAAGTAAAATTTTGTTGGATTTATATAAAACAATATACATAAAATATATATCATGCTCTTATAAATGTGTTTTTTTATAAGATACAAATAGCAACCAAAGCCTAGTAAATAAGTCTAATACAGAAGAGAAGTAGTTAAATACAAGGTCGTGGTACACGTCAGTAGAAGTTTGAATAATACCGTGATTATTTTTAAATGGAAGAAATAAACATGGTTCAGCTACTAAAAATACCTTTTCTTTTTTTTCCCCTCCCCTTCATTGTGATGTACTTTAATGTTAGTGAATATTAACCTTGTTAATATCTGGGATATAAAAAGCTGTTCTAGCTTTTCTCTGAAGACAAGGCCAATAAATCAGCTAATACTTAAGCGTTACAGAAGCTGCTTTAAAATTTCCCACGTGGCTGATAAATAATACCAGCTTCTCATTTACCAGCTTTTAAACATTTTGTTCGTTGAGGCAACTGCTGTGGCACTGAAGGGTAAAAGGGGGCTGGATAAATGGAGCGTCTCTTCCTCCACAGTGCAGTAAAGCTTCAAAGAACCGGTAACAGAGCAATAATGACAGAAACCTCCAAAAACGCACCTGCCCTCGCTGCTGCCCTGGTTGGCTGCTCCGGCAGGTGGGCGAGTTGGTGGGGCAGGGCTGGGCATCAGCCCGGTGCCAAAACCAGCGTTCCCAGGGCGGAGGAGCGCTCTTCGCAGGCCACTAACAGCTAACTCCGCCTCGGCGCTTTCTGCCCACCGTTGGCGGATTTGTGTGAACCATACTCAACAGCCCAGGCTGAATGAAACTACGGTGTAAAATGCAACTTTGGGGGTTTGGGGTATTTTTTTTTTTCCAGCTTTGTTGATGGTGAGACAGACGGGGCGCTGCCGGGAGAGACGAGCCGCCGCGGGGGTCCCTGCGCTTGGCCCCCAACCCCCGGACCCTGCCCACCCTGGTACCCTCTGCCCGAGCCCCAGCAGCGGGCAGGCGCCGGCACCGCGGGATCAGGAAGGTCTCTCCATCTCGCATGCAACCGGGGGGGCAAACGCTGGGCGGGGGGTCCCTGCAGGGCTCTGCCCAGGGCCACTGCGCTCCGGTAGGACCCTTGGTCCGGCAGGAGGGTCTCGCCGGCGCTGGGGACGCCAAGGCTGCGCCAGAGGCAGGGAAGGAGGGCAGGTTGCTATCTTTGTCTCACCCGAAACATGCTCTCCCTCGAGAAAAAAAAAAACGTACAGTGAGGCACAAATATTTCAAAGGAAAAGGCGTTTCAAAAATTTCTTATAGTTATAGTTAAAATATTCTTAGTGTAATTTCAGTGTTTTTTAGATTTTTGTCCGGGTTTCACATCTCTACAAATATTGCATAGATTCATTTTTTTTCTGAGCACAGTTTTCTAAACCTTGATTATTTTGAGGCTGGAGACTTTGCAAAGCTCTCTTAGTCAAGTGAGCTGGCACCTGCAGTTACATTGTCTTCCAGAAGGCTTACCAATAAGGAATACCTGAATTAAAGGGTCTCTCTACAGCCGTTTTTGCTGTTCCCAAAACAGTCAGGTGCCTGGTGTCTGACAAGCAATGCCAGCAGCTCTGGGTTCTCCTCGCTGGTAATGCAGGTTGGAGGTGTGCTGTCCTCTGCTGGGCAGTGTCCAGCCTGGGGCTCCTCGCTAACCTTAGGGTGAAGAAACAAAATGAAATAAAACCACTTCATAGGTTAACCCTTAAAGGGAGCCTTTGAAGATAATTCTGTGAAGTGGTTAATGAAAATAATGAATATGCTGAGCAACACCAACGCGCCTGGGCCTTAAACGGAATTTGCCAACAGGGAACAACTTAATCAACCATTCCAAAAGTTCTAGAAAACCAAAATTATTTGCCAAGTTGTGTTTTTTGAGGGTGTTTTTGGTTGTGGTTTTTTTCAAACCACTATAGTACAGTACCTCACCAAAAAGTTAAGGCCTCCTAACAACAACTTGATAAAGGAGAAAGCCCTAATTGGCAGGAAGGCTTTATTTCCTCATCCGCTCACTTGCAAGAGTGAATTTCACTTTCTCCACATAGCCTACCGCTGTATCCTCTTTTACACAGGTGACAGGGGAACCGGAGAGTCCGAGAACAGCCCCCCTGCCCACTCGGCCGTCCTCAGGGGGTTCGATCTCTGCGACCAGCGCTGGCTCCTCCGCAAACTCCCGGCAGGGCTCTGAGGATGGGCTGTGCCTCCGGCGCAGCAGAAAAACCGTGGAGCTGCCGGTGAGAGGCTGACACCGCGGCCCGAGCTCACACCAGCGGGGCAAGACGCAGCCCGCGACCTGCCGCAACGGGCACGGCGCACGTAAGGGTGTGTTGTGGTTTAACCCCAGCCAGCAACTAAGCACCACGCAGCCGCTCACTCACTCCCCCCCCTGCAGTGGGATGGGAGAGGAAATCAGGAAAAGAAGTAAAACTCGTGGGTTGAGATAAGAACAGTTTAATAGAACAGAAAAGAAGAAACTAAT
>JAVJGG010000085.1:42971993-42985146 GCA_035590195.1 Aviceda cuculoides
AGTGTTCAAGGCCAGGTTGGACGGGGCTTTGAGCAACCTGGTCTAGTGGAAGGTGTCCCTGCCCATGGCAGGGGGTTTGGAACTAGGTGATCTTTAAGGTCCCTTCCAAACCAACCCATTCTATGAGTCTATGATTCCTCCTGACACAAGCTAGGGTTGCAGCAAGAACTGCTCATAACAAGCCCTCCAGGGATACAGCTGAAACTAGAGTTACCTGTTTGAAAGTTGTTATTATTAGAAATTCTTCATCTCAAGATTCATGCTAGGGGGAGAACATGGCACCAGGCAGTGAATCTGGCTGGTTTGTCACAGTGTAAACATGACATTGTTTGAGAAATTGGTGAACTCAAAGTTGGTGAAGTGGGCTCAGCTCATTTTCCCACCTCCCCTGTAAGGCAGAAATATGAGAATCCCCATTTCATCTTTTCTCTTCTGTGCTCCAGGTTGGTTTAAAAGAATTATTCCGGCCAACTGGCTCTGGCTCACTGTTCCCAACTTGCACACAAGTGGTGGTAACCTTTTAGATACCACTGCTTCCCCTCTGGCTAGAAGGTTTATCTATATGATGGGATTTGGCTTCTTACTTCACCTGGGGCTGTCAAATGTGTGCCAGATTTTGTTCTGCACAAGTGGAGCTCCTCTCTCCCCGCAAGTGCATCAACTTTCAAAAGGTTTAGTGGCTGTAACTCTGGACTAGCTTAATCTGCTCAGTGCAAATTGTGGAGTACTACCTCTGTTTGGAAATTGCACATCTTTGTGGCTCTCCATCATCATCCCAGGCTGTGAGCTCTACGACACAGGCTGGGTTTTTGAGGGTTCTGTTGTCCTGACTCGGGCCGTTCAGTTGTCTTTCCCTGGCAAGAACCAGGAGGAGGCAGGACTTGCCTGCCAATGTGCACATGGTGTCATCTCTGTCACATGCACTAGCTCACAGCATGTGGCACAAAGCCCAAGGCTGCTTGCCACAAGAGTCCATCTCTTAGCCAGTCCTGCTGAAGAGTTTTTCCATTATGACTGAAAGAATAACCAGGCTTGTCAATCTATTTTAAGAAAAGCTGTGTCCATCTTGTGACCAGGGCTGGAGGGATTATATAACTAAGCTTCTTAGCAGTCTCTTGCCCACGGGATGGAGAGCAGAGGGCTCTAAGCAGTAAGACTTATTCTAATTTTATACAGTCTGAAGAAACAGAGCTAATCTAGGCTGTAAGGAATGCATCGGTCACCAAAAACAATGCTGTATTTGCTTTTATTCACAGGGAGCCAATGCTAAATTCAACCTCCGTCTTGTCGGACCTGGTGGCATCTTCCGAGTGGTTCCCCAAACTGTCCTGAATGAGGCTCAGGTTACAATAATAGTGGAAAATTCTGCTGCTATTGACTATGAAAAATTCAAGGTGTTAACCTTCAAGGTACTTCTGCTTTCTGGGTCCTCTCTGCCTGTGTATATGATATGTGTATGATGGCTTATGTATCTGATGGGATTTAGCTTCTTAATCCACCTGGAGCTGTCTGATGCATTGTCAGCTACATTATAGTCCATGTATGGGAAACTAATTTCCGCCTCTCATTCATCACCTTCCAAAAGTCTAATGGATGCATCCGTGGACTAATTTAGTCCAGTCAGTGCAAAATGTTGAGTATTATCTCTCTGTGGAAAGTGCACATGTTGGTGGCTCTGAGTCATTCTAGACTGAACCCTAAGGGTGTTATTTCTGGTCTTACAATGATAAATTCACAGGATGAAATTCCAGTTTCTCTGGAGCCAGAACTTTACCTGCCTAGTCCCAAGTAATTTGGTTCATGATCATGGTTTTGAATGTTGGCAGGCTGAAGGCCCCAGCTGACTGGAAGATAATTTCTGAAAATTGCTCACTGCCTTTGTCAGAATGGCCTGACAAATAACATGGCCTTTTGCAGACTGAACTGAGGCTGTCTCACCATGCTCTAAGCCAGCCATACAAGAACTAGCTTTCATCCAAAAGCTGGACCCTTGCGTTATCACCTTCCCTGATGGATTCATTGACTCATCAACAAGATAATTAAGCAGTCCAGTTTTGTGTCAGCTGCCTCTGAACATGAGTATAGATGGTTCAGTTCTGACTGCAAAGAATGGCATAGACAATCCCTGTAATTATTTAAAAAAATAAACAAATAAATAAAATTTGCCAAAACTATCTGGCTGAGTATTAACATATGCTAGTTTTGATTTTGTACAGGAAGTGGCATTTTTTGCACAGTCCAGAAGCCAACTTCCTGGATTTTGTTCTCACCCTTGCTACATGGTTTGCTTTGTGTCCTTAGCAAGTTTCACTGCAGTATGCTTCATGTCTTCTCTTGTAATGTTCCTTAGTCATTTTGAGCCTCACAGCTTATAGATGCTACAAAAATGAGGCATCATTACTGTATTAAAATGGAAGATTCTGAAAGGGCTATAAAGTGCTACCGAAACTAATTATAATAAGCACACATTTATTCAGGTTAAACTACCAAAAGACCAGTAAAGAAGTTACACATGGCCTCCTCATGAATACTAATAGAAATCAAAGTAGTTAGTGTGATTGTCATGAACGCTGAAAGAATTAATTACCAGGAAAAAGGATATGTTTTTTTAGCTTAAGCAGTTCTTTTTTTTTTTATATGAAATTATTTCTACTGGAGAAAGACCATAAGGCTTTGCTAAAAATGCAGAGCCTTTGTCTAGATTCCAAATGAAGAAGGTGCAGCTGGATGATATGTTAGTACTATATGGCAGCAAATACTTTATAAAGACCTCATTGCCATCTCCATTTCCCTGAAAAGTTCAAATTGCTTCCTACTCAGTTTTAGTTGCCAATGTAGTCATTTTGGTTAGAGTTTTGAAAGAAATATATTCTTATTTCTATTCAACATGTATCCCACAGCAGCTTTGAGAAGCTATTTTCAGGGGTTTTTTTCTGTAAGCAATGATCCCTCTCCTCTGCTTTGTTACTGAACAGTAAAGTGCCAGAGAAGAATTAAAGCTAATTTGACTGGGAGATGCACTGAAAAACTACCTGAAGCAAAGGCTGCTAGAGAAAATCTATTTTCCATTTAGGGCTGGCTCTTAAATGTAGTTGTTAGTCAGGATCTCCTTAATTTTCAGCTGTCCAAGAGCTAGAGTGGGTTTCCCAAGGTGTGGCAGCTGTGGTAACTCATACCCCTCCAGCCTGGCCTCTTACAACTCAAGTGCCTCTGCCACAGGAGCCAGATATTGCTGTCCCACCTTGTCATGGGCTGACATGCTTTGGAGGTCAAACCTCCTGCCTCCACCTCCTTCAGCTTAGAGTACATCCTGCCTTGACAGGAGCCTGGACCTATGCCTCACATTCTGCAGACGCTCACATCTCCCACAGACAGGGACCAGATGAGGCTGAAATTATTTTCAGTTGCCAAAATCAAATTCTATTTTAAAAACTTACCTGCCACTCCTAAGATGACATCTCAGTTTGCCCTGCTGGCACTTGTATTAATTGTTGATATGTGGTTCTGTGAACTAATAGTTTTATGCTGTTTTTTTCTCTCTCTCTGCATAAAACAAACAATACAGCTCTGCATAAGACATTGCAGGCAAGTAAGCTGACAAAAATCCCTCCCTGAAGGAAGATGTTGTCAGCATGTTGACATAACTGGACTATGGCTGCTAAAAGGAAAGAAAATAAAAAATGAATGTAGAAAACAAAGTAAAAATACTAAGCTCTCATAAGGTATTCTAAGATGGGCTGATTTCAGCAGCAAAGATTATTTCACTGCAGATGTTATAATTTAGTTATAGCTCCATGTGCATGATAAGCAATAAGATTTTATCTCTGTGCTGCTTTAGGAGCACGAGCAGGTTTTTACTGATGTCTGTATGACTGTCCCTTCAAAAATTTCTTTTGCTGTAACGTCATCCAAGACTCCCAAATACTTGCTCAGGTCTGTTCCCAGGAGGGGATCTGCTGCCTGCTGAGAACTGCCACGCACCAGACACCTGGGTTATCCTCTTCCTTCTCTGTGGTGGCTGCCCTGCCCTGCATCAATTAAGGGGCAATGTAAGAAACCAACTTGCTAACCCAGCAGTGCCATCCCTCAGCTGAGGGATGAGATAGGCATGGGCTAATGTTAAGCTCTGCTGACAGCCAGCCAGACCATCGATCCTGCTGGCTTCTCCCCATCCCTGGTCTTGCTGTGTGCGGTCGCTTGCCCTTTCAGATGAGCAGAGTTGTGAGAATGTGTTATGCCAGAGCTCTCTGTTCCTCCTTAGAGACAGTGAGGCAATTCAAAAGTCCCAGTGGGTATTTGTGTCGTGGTTTAACCCCAGCCAGCAACTAAGCCCCACGCAGCTGCTCACTCACTTCCCCCCCTCCCCAGTGGGATGGGGAGGAAATCGGGAAAAGAAGTAAAAATAGTGGTTGAGATAAAAGCGGTTTAATAGAACAGAAAAGAAGAAACTAATAACGATAATGATAACACTAATAAAATGACAACAGTAAGAATGAAAGGATTGGAATGTACAAATGATGCACAGTGCAATTGCTCACCACCCGCTGATCAACACCCCGTTCCTCCGACCAGCAAAAAACTGCTCTCCACTCCCCCCAGTTTATGTGACGTCCCATGGTATGGAATACCCCTTGGCCAGTTTGGGTCAGCAGCCCTGGCTGTGTCCTGTGCCAACTTCTTGTGCCCCTCCAGCTTTCTCACCGGCTGGGCTTGAGAAGCTGAAAAGTCCTTGATTTCAGACTAAACACTACTGAGCAACAACTGAAAACATCAGGGTGTTATCAACATTCTTTGCATACTGAACTCAAAACACAGCACAGTACCAGCTACTAGGAAGGCAATTAATTCTATCCCAGCTGAAACCAGGACAGGGCGCGGGGGCCCAGTGTGCCACGAGCCTGCCCGCGCCTTGGGGACGTCCAGCCAGCCGGGTTCAGCGGTGGCAGGGCAGAGCTGCAGCGTGGCCACCGGTGCAGCCTTCTCACACGGGGATGCCGCTGGCTGAGCCATGGCCTGATGATGGCAAGGCTGAGCTTTACGTTTGACTATCAAACACCAAATTTCATTCTAGTCTCTCTCTCGGGTTTTTACTGTTTTCCGCTCCGGATAAACGAGTCACTTACCATGGCTTCAGTCCCTCCTGCCAGAGATGCTGATGTTGCAATTTTCACTGTCTCGTTTTGTGCCTCACCAAATACCTCCAACTCAAAGTCTATTTCAGAAAACTAATCAAAAGCATATACAGTCCAATCAGTCATGAATCCATACTTAGGTACTGGTGGTTAAAAGACATTTACTTCTTGTTCCAAGCAGAGTCCTATAAAAACGTGCATGAGGAGGTTGGTAACGTTGGCGTTTTTGCTCAGAACATAAATTTTTCTACTACCTTACAGGTAGTAAACTTTTCCAAAGGCAAGAAAGATCATTTCTAGGGGTGTGTTTCAGCTCTGTTCCTCTCACTGCCAACGTCTTCACTCCTTTATCTCCTGGAAGCCTGCTTGCTCAGATTCACCACTAATTTAAGCATTTACCCTTAAGGCACGGCTTTGCCTCCTCCTTCTCCACCTCCCCAGGCTCCCTTCTCACCCAACAACCATCCCATCAGCAAGCCCGCCTCCCCCACCAAGCTTTTACCAATGCCTTCCATGAGTATTTGTCTGAAGAAGCGGAAAAAATGCCAGGACCTACACCCAAAGCCCTCCCCAGGCTTTGCCAGGAGCTGCACGCACCCACCCCGCTCTGCCTGCGCCGGGGCAGGGAAGGACAAGAGCCCTGCTCGGGGTGCGAAGGCAGCAGGTAGCAGCACAGCCAGGCTCTGCTCCCTGCTGGTCTCCAAGCCCACCGCAAGCTCCAGCATCCTTTTGTTGATAGAAGACACCTACTCAACCGCTTCTGCTTCTCTCCTCACCAACCCCAGCCCAGGATTACTAAGTATTCGCACCAACGGTAACGGCAGAAGTAGAACACCACCTCCCTGGGTCCGGTCCTGCTGGTTTGCAACAGCTACTGCGTGTACTAAAGCCAACCTGTCATTCCTTTCCGATAAATGGGGTACGTGAGCATGGCAGTATGCTTCCCCCCATCTGGCCAGCAGGAAACAAAACTTCTCCAGGCGGGGAGAATGGGAAGGAAAAAAAAACCCTAAATGCTGGAGGGCGCAGGTTGGAATTTGGACAATCGAGGTGCACCGAGGTGACCCTCCTGGCTAATAGGGATTAAATGCCCACAGGTCAGATGGGACAGGGCTGTAAAGCGGGTCCCGCTGGAGGACATGGGGGAATCAGTCCTCCTCGGAGCAGTGGGTCTGCAGCTGGGTTCCCCCCTCGGGTCGGGGTCACCACCCGAGGTAACTCCAAGGGAGAGAGGCCTCAGCTTTTAGGTGAGTGATACACACGTTTTGAGTCATCACTTTTATATCTTAAGGATTCTTAAGCCAGCTGTGTAGTATTAATTCTCTTTCCATCATTGAGCCTGTGGTTTCACAAAATGTTACCAGACTTCTAACTAACTGTTACTGAAGAATAAATCTGAGTTTTAACACCTGTTGGATTTGGTTAATCACGCACCCATAACAGTGAGGAACAAGAAGTACATGTCTTTGATTCCAATGCAAAGTTTAATTTTTGTATTCAATTCAAAGAAGAACAGGCTGCACACACACTCAGAAAAAAAGAATTATTGAAGATTCAGTATCTTTCATCTAAAAGAAAAAAGCAGGATGCTAGAAGTACATGTTTGCAGTGTGCTGTGATCAGTTTAAAACCAATAGCCAACCACTGTGTGCACTAATCATTCAAAATTTTTAGGGTTTATATTTAATACACAAAACATTTTTATAGAGGATATTTGTTCAGGACTGACAGCTGAATTGTGTTTCTTTTTCAAGCCTATAAAGCTACTAAGCCGATTTTATTTTTAAAAAAGTCATATGTAAAAACTGCTAAACAATTTTAAGGATAATTAGGGCATAACTTATTTAATAAGTAGAGCATGAAACATACAGCAGTGCTATTGTAAGGCCAGGACCTTCACAGTCTTCCCTTATCTGATGAATATCCAGTGCTGCTTTGTTACGCTGTTTCCTTCTAGCAGAGGCATTAAAGCTAGTGATTACCAAGTAAGAAAGGTGCTTTTTAAAACAAACAAACCCACAAAAAAAACCCCAAACATTTGCACTGGTAGAGCCATCCTACGCAGTTTGCAGGTACTCCCCACCGCCACCCCCACAGCCGCAGCGGGGCCTCGCCAGCGTGTCCCATGGGGACAGGGGACCGGGAGCGAGCCGCCAGCGAGCACCCGCCTCGTGGCACCGCGACCGCGTCCCTTCGCGCGAGGCTGCGACGCAAAGACGTTGCAAGAGGAAGAAACAAGAGGCAACAGACGCCAGACATGGAGTCCCGCGCGCTGTGCCAGCCGGGGGCTTGGAGGAGCTCCGGCAGCGCACCGGCAGGGCCGGGCACAGCAACCCTTCTGGTCTGGGCCAGGAGAGAAATCCCAGGGCTGTCCCAGCAGTTTATGGGATTCTGAACTCGGACAACAGCACTGAAAGAAGGCTTAGGTTAGAATCAGACCGATTTTTCCTGCCAGAGGAGATGAGAAACACTGCAACCCAGACGCTGCAGGGCAATGCAACGGAGATGGCAATCACGGCCAAACACTCACGTAGCTCCTGTTCTCCTGCGCTCCTCGATTGCACGCAGTGAACGCGAGCCGGGCGTGCTAGAGCAGCATTTTCAACTCACAGATTCTCATGTAACCACTCAACGTATCTGTTCAACAGCCGACGCGCTACCGCTAACTTGGTTGGACCCGAGACGAACATCATGGCCCCATGAAAGGCATCCTTGGCGTGGTCATGCGTGACAGGAACGCCCGCTGCCTGGAGGCGCCCAGCGTACATGACTCCGTCATCCCGCAAGACGTCGTGCTCGCAGGTGAGGACGTAGGTGTGGGGCAGCCCACGGAGCTGGGCATCGCTCACCAGCAGCGGGGCCGCCCTTGGGTCCAGAAACCCCGGGTACTTCTGCGCAAGCTCGGAGCTTCCATAGGTGGGACCGGTGTAAACATGATCTTTCTTCAGCTCTTCAGGCAGCAAATTGCTCCAGTTTACAAATTGAAATAAGTGGCTCCACTCAACTGGGACGTGCCTGTTGGAGGTCATCGCTTCCCTGAGAGACACATCAGAAGTGAAATATTCACTCCAGAACTTGACCATAAGCAACCTGGGTAAAATGAGCTTGTTTTCATTTTCTCGGTAAGATGGCAAGTTCAGGTCAAGGGCTTGAAGAGCAGGGTAAAGCAAAGCTTGGGCTTTGAGTTTAGTTTTGACTTCAGGGTCCTTTAACAGCTATAGAAGAAAGCAGACATAATTACAAAAAGTCAGTTAGAAAGTGTTGGTTCTCCCACACTGACAGAAGATCTTAAGTATAAGGAATTAACACACATATGTTACAATATAAGCAAAATAAGATTATCAATAAACCCAGGATAGATTAATTTAAAGAAATTCTAAATTTATAGGCAGGTCACCTAAAGCAATATCTTGTATTACAAATTCTCAAATATTAAATATAATTTCATTTTATTTCTTATGTTGAAGGATAACAACATTAGGGAGATATTCTTTTTGAAGCATTGATACTTTCTGATGTAGTAACAAATGTTTTTTCTATAACTATAGAAAATTTCCATTCTTATAGCTTAAAAATTGCGGGTTTCTGAGGCTCTTCTAATAATTTCACACAATTCAGAGCTTATCCATCTGCTGGATTTTTTAACCTGGAGATGTTAGAACCCAAACAACTATGATTCTGTGTGTTTTAGACATGCAAAAAATAAGATATGATCAATTTATCACTGACATTTGTTGTATGTGATCCTTTTTCCCTCTTCACTAATAAACTTCCACCTTCTCCCTCATCTTCTGCCTTCAGTGTCCACAGCAAATTCACAACCTTTCCAAGTAAGACTCATTACAATCCAAATAACTTCTCAAGAGAGCAACAACATCGCACTGACTTTATTTAATAAACCCGAGTGAGAAGTGCTAAAGGCAGTGAACCGTGTGTGATCAAATGACACTGGAACATTTAGTCCTCTTTTTTTTTTTTTTTGGCTGCTATTTACATCTACATAAGTCAAATTGCTACAATTCCCTTTTCATGCAACATACCTAGAACAGCCAAAATGTGCTTAAGGATGGAGTAATATATGCCAAAAATACAGAGGAGAGCGCCTTTTTTTAGGGTATAAAGGTTTGGAGGCCATCATAGCATCACAGCTACTTTGATGCCATTAAATGGCTCAAGTAAATTTGCTTGCCTGGAAACTCAGAGCCCTCACTGACAGTCCTGCAGGCTGCAGGACATCCTGTGTACACGGACCACAGGAGATATTTGAGAGGTGCACCTGCTTTGAGCAGGCGGTTTTGTTAGTCTTTTGTAAGTGTTCATGAAATGACAAAAAAAAAATTTGAGATGGTGAACCAGATTTTTATTTTTTATTTTTACCTGTTGTGCCACAGCTGCAGCTAAGTTGCCACCTGCGCTGTCTCCTGCCACACAGACCCGGTCTGGGTCCACCCCATACTGGGAGAGGATGCTGCTCTGGAGGAAGAACTTCGTTACCGAATATACATCTTCAAACTGAACGGGAAAATGGTATTTAGGTGCCAACCTGTAACTGTTAGAGGCAAGCAGAACTGTGTCACTTCCTGCTATTAATGAAGAGAAAGGCTTGCTAACGTCTGCCCTAGTTGGTGAATGTTTACTATTTTCTGTGCCCAGAGAAATGGGAACTATCTATCCTGGAGGATCAGGTATTTTATTACCCATCCAGCTTCATAAAGCAATATCTAAAATAACCACCAACCACAATTTTTTTTTTTTTACTTAAAGCTAGCAGGAAAGCATATGATAAAAAAAATATACTGCAAAATTAGATTAATTGAAATAGATTAATTTATTCCAAACCCTCATCCCATCTAGAAGGAGAATCTCTCTTACTTGACTGATACCACAACAGCATTTAACCTGTTTGAAGTCCACCTTGTCAGATGATCATAGGGTTTCATGCCTGAAATTAAATGAGTCACTTAGAATATGCTCCCATACATTTGAGAACAGACACTTACACAACAGCACGTTCCTCTTTGCAGAGGATTTCAGGTGACTTGCCAAAACCACCACCTGGTTTTAACTGGTGAAATACCAGTTCCCTGACCCTCTCTCTGGCAACTCCCATGAAACAAAAGGCAGCACTTAACGGGAGCCCTGGAGATCTCCCCTACAGACCCCTGGTACTGACAGAGAAGAGCTTACCGGCATGTCCTAGGGACCATCCTCCACCATGGAAGTAGACCACCGCCCTTCTCAGCCCATCAGACGCCTTTCTGGGCAGGTACAGACGGACGGCAACGTTGCTGAACTCTGTGTCCATCACAGTGACGTTTTCATCAGAGGTGGGTGCGACATACTCAGCCACTGTGATCAGCATCAGAGTTTCCATGTAATGCATCAGACCCAGCCGATCAGCAATCTCAGCCTAAAGCCCAAGACAAGGGAAAACAGCATTTTAAACACAGCCTTGGTTACTCGGAGATTATGTTTCCATAAAGCCATTTATGTACACAAATATATCCAGAGCATCCATACTCTGTACAAGTCTGTAAAGTTGCTGTAGAAGTCGCTAAGCCAAACGCTGCCGACTTGGAGGAGGCACCGTCTCGCACGGTCAAACCGTCCAGCCTGACCTGTCCAACTCCCATCGCTCCCATGCGGAGCTCCGTGGCGGCAGCTGGGAGGCAGCCCAGGGCACACCACCACTTCTCGCTACGGCAGAGACTGGAAGCACGGGCATAGAGGGCAACAAGGACACAACAGAGGATGTGGAAGAAAGCAGAATCGGCTGAAACCTCCCGAAAGCCAGCACGAGGGTCTGCTCAACGAGTCAGACATCCTCATCTTTCCAGACAGTTACCACAAAACCAAGCAATAGCTGCTCCAGTGATGAACTCCAGAAGCAAAAGCAGTCGGTACTTTCAGGATGCCAAGGACACTGGTGGCACAAATACAAGGATATAGCAATTTGACTTCAAGCTGCACAATAACTGTCAATGACCAGTTCCGTGCCAGCAGCCAAAGAGCATCGTTTAGAGAGGAGTATCCTTATATTATTAAAAGGAAGTGTTTTCTCTACTTTGAGATGCTAAAAAGGCAAATTATATTTTTGCCACTTTACCACAGTCCAGCTCTGTTTAATTTCTTCAGTTTACATGTAACAATTCCATTAGTTACATACCTCTACGTTTCTCTAGATAATGACGTGCTCCAGCTGAATAGCAGAACGAGAGTTGTGTTTTTACTGTCCATTCCACGCAGTCAGCAGATGAGAAAATTTCATCACGCTAGATAGGTTCGGAAGGTATATTGGCACAAGTCCCGCACAACCATCCTTGAGGAGGATCCCGCTTTGAGTCGCACAAATGCTTTCTTTACATTGTTTTGATATTTCACAATAAAAAGCTAAAAATAACCTGCCACGGTTGTTCATTTCCACCAGCCCTCTGCCCGCCAGGCAGTTCCCTGTTGAAGGAGCTGACACTGCAGCGGCCCATGGCTGCTCCAGCCCGACTCTGACCGAGGACAATCCCAGGGACTCCCCGACCTGGAGAGAGGCTCCACGGGACCAGGAGCAGCATCCGCCAGGAGGGAACATAAGGACGAGGCTAACCAGGATCTCCACCTGCCTTGTAAGTGCATTAGTCTGGGGGTCTTAAAAAAAAAAAAAAACACCCATAGGGCTGACTTTTTTAAAATGCTCTTTTTCCCCAGAAATCTTGAATCTACTCCAGCAGTACAGCAGCACTGGAGCCCCAGCCCCCTGCAGTCCTCCGAGGGGAGGGAGCAGGGGAGGCCACTGGTGCCCCTGGGCACGAGAGCTGTGTAAAGAGCAGGGAAAACTTCCCAATGGGTTCCACAGAAATCCCTGTCAGAAAAGTGATGTTGTTCAGCGAGTTCAGAACCGAGGAAGCGCCAATTTTTAATACTGTTAAAGCAGTCTCCTTTGAAATTCACGTTTTAAACATTTACCATGAAATTCTATAGTACTAAATTAGATTAGTTATTCCAAGATGAATAAAAAGAAAACAAAACCCAAACCCTAGCAAGTAAACCTGCAGGTGAAATGCAAGCTCTGAACATTAATATTTGGCAGCTTTGTCTCTCTGACATCACAACAATTTATGCAGATTAATGCAGTTCAGGATCCCTTTCACTCACAGGCTATTTTAAGCCTTGAACATAAAACTTCTAAAAAAAAATTGTGTTAGCTTTCATTATGCTGAGTCTTTGGTACAAAAGAGTGAACCCAAGTGAAAACATTTCTAAAGGCATTTGCTATGGAGTGTGCTAGAAATGCAGATCCCAACGCCTCCTTCCAAAACCAGCAGCTCCCCAAAGGAGGCATCAGCTCCCTCGGGGGAATTGCAACAAGTCAAGATGTGACCCATGCTTGCTTATACATAAATCTCACTGGCTTTTTTTCCCCTTACATTGGATTAAACTGTGTTTAAAGAAACTTACTTCTCACATTGCTTTTAAGGTATTTGAAATTTATTCTAAAAACACATTAAAAATCTGTAACAGACAACAAAATGACAAAAAAATAATGTCACAGTAACTGGAAGGAAAATCAAGCCTTCATTTTCTATACTGTGAAAGATAGCGTAATATCGTGGTTTAAGCCCAGCCAGCAACTAAGCACCACACAGCCGCTCACTCACTTCCCCCCCAGTGGGACAGGGAGAGAATCGGGGAAAAAGTGAAACTCGTGGGTTGAGCATAAGAACAGTTTAATAGAACAGAAAGGAAGAAGATAATAATAATAATAATGATAATAATAACAATAATAAAATTACGATAATAATAAAAGGATAGGAATATACAAGTGACGCACAATGCAATTGCTCACCACTCACTGACCGATGCCCAGTTAGTTCCTGAGCAGTGATCCCCCCTGGCCAACTCCCCCCAGTTTATATACTGGGCATGACGTCCCATGGTATGGAATACCCCTTAGGCCAGTTTGGGTCAGCTGTCCTGGCTGTGTCCCCTCCCAACTCCTTGTGCCCCTCCAGCCTTCTTGCTGGCTGGGC
>JAVJGG010000085.1:42985246-42995894 GCA_035590195.1 Aviceda cuculoides
CCAGCCTTCTTGCTGGCTGGTCATGAGAAGCTGAAAAGTCCTTGACTTAGTACAAACACTACTTAGCTACAGCTGAAACCATCAGAGTGTTGTCAACATTATTCTCATCCTAAAGCCAAAACCATAACACTATAGCAGCTACTAGAAAGAAAGTTAGCTCTACCCTAGCCAAAACCAGGACATGTAAATACCTATTTAAAAAACAATTTAGCCAGACTAGAGACTGACTGTGGGTAAAGCGTGATCTCAGCCACGTGAAACGCCAGCAGTGTGAGGAACCCCTATCACGTGTAGCCTCCTTACAGCACAGTATGCTATGGCACTGGGCTGCTGGAGCTACTTGCAGCTAGAAGGTAAAAATAGCATGGACTGCTTCATGATTTGGGACCATTATATTATCTAATTCCTAATGACCTAATGATATATTAAGGAATGGGGGGTGTGTGGTATATTTTGTTTGTTTTTTAGATGATAGAAAGGTATGAAGAGTACAACTTCAAATTTGCTTGAAAGCCATTTGCTATCTGACTTGCTGAAAGTGAACTAAGAGCTTAGATTTCTAGTTCATTTCAAGCAAAATTAGAAGAAATTTCAAACTAATTTGCATATTACATTTCAGTTTAGCATGCACCACTCTGGTGCATAGTCTAGTTAAACAGCCCAAAAATTAAGAGCTGACACTCTGTGATAATAAAAGCACTTTTCTAAATTTCAGGCCGCTGTACAAGTCTTTGAACAGGCATAAACAATCCTGCAACTGCACCGATACAACTTTGACCAGAACGCTTGGTTTGGAAGATAACAATTAACAGCAGGCCCAAGTTTATTAATCTGATTGGAACTTTTTAGTAAGGCAAACGCTCCCATGACTGTTGCTAGCACAGCGTCATCAATTGCTCAGAAAGGAAAACGCGATGGGAAATGCCCAACATTAACGTCAGGGTTGCTGGTTTGTGCATGCACACACAGGCATACTCAGCCTTTTAAGTGGGTCACTTGCACAGCCTGGTCTCCAGGTTGGTGCCCTGCCTGCACCAGTACAGCCCTGGGGATGGAGCGGGCGCTGCGCTGGGGAGAGCCACTGCCGGCGCCTGCCCCGGCGCCGGCACCTCGGCTCCTTCCCAGGCACTCCCAGCCACCAGGGACGTGACCCAACTTCCCCCCCAAATCTCATAACTGCCTCATCACATACCAATAGAGAAGATTAACTAACGAACCCAAGTTCTTACATGTTATCTGAAAGTGAAAAACAGATTAAACTCAAAGCGGGTTTGAGTCTAATAAGAAAGAAAATAGCCCAACCTAGTGCAGAACCTGTCGGAAGTTTAGCTTTCCAAGAGATGCCTTATTCTTCCCAGGAAGAATGTAAAACAAACACACGACACACACACACACTTTAATTGATCACCTCTAGAAAGGTACAACATCTGGCATTCGGGGTGTGATGTTGTAAATCATATACTCCAACCCTGCTTGTTTAGCGGTTTTGTATTTTTTTTTTCTTTGAGTTATATTTAAATCAACTGTTTAATCATCATCTTCTCAATATAACCTACTTTTTCAGAAGTTAGAAGAAAAGAGAACACAGCTAAGACCTTACTGACATACTTGACAGTGATTGCCATCATATTTAAGCGTCACCTCTCTGAAGGCTTGGACCAAGCGATGCTGGGAGCTCTGCCAAACCCTCTGGTTTGGAATGGAGATGAAGACAAACAGGCAGTAACTGGCACACTGCGCAGAAGGAAAATGCAGGTCCTTGTCATAAACTCAATGAAGACAAACACGTACACATGCCAAAACTGCATAGCTTTATCCACAGTGATCACACAGTTTACATAAATATTTCTCAGCTGTTGTATTTCCCCTGAGGATTAGCATCTTGAAAAAATATATACGTCAAAGCGAGTCCTGCAGTAATTCCACCGAGCTTGTGGAACTCCTCTGCATTGGGAGGAGTTCCCTCAGCCTCAGGACTGAGGTTTTTCAATCCTCTGAGCTGTTTTTTCCACAAGTGGACATTTTACATTGTGAAAAACCACTAGTCTACTGCCTGTGGTTTAAGGGCCATTATCACATAAAAACAAAAGGAAATCATACCCTTGTCTGAAAAGTCTCATTGTCCGCAATCTGAGATTACTTACTCTTACAGGCTGAGAAGAAAACCAACCACTTCAGGGGGTTGTGTTCCTTGTGCTTTGGAAAGCATTTTCCACAGTCACTTTGTCTTGTCTTCCATAAGAGAGGCATGGCAGCAATGACAAAAAACCCCAAAACCGTCCTATGGGGAAGGGAGCCCCAGCTGCACCTTGGCAGGCAGAGAGCCCGGCACTGCTTTCAGCAGCGTTTTTATCTGGACGGGCAATAGTTCAGACGAAGGCACCCCTCCAGGTGAAGCTTTCCATCAGCTGAACATGAATGCAGGCAGTTCATGAGTGGGGCTGTAAAGGGCTCCGATCCCGATTTGACTGCTTCTGAGGAGCCAGACCAAGGACAGAGGAAACTTTGGGAGGATTTCGCAGAACTACAGCCAGGGGAAGGTTCAGCTAGGAAGAAAGATGTTTTATGCGTTTCATACTTTCTTCATACGTTTTATCTTAGACTGTGTGCAGATGGTACTTCCTGAAAATGCATGAAAAAGTTTGTGCTTAAGCACCACAGAAACTGGCCAGTTTATTCTTAGAGGCTATTTCCCAGCTAGAGAGCATGTGCATGTGAGACATAATAATATAAACACGTGAGCGGAGACATTCCCGGCCTCCCCTCTGCAACGCGATGGGTACGAACAGACCCTTCAGCACACCGGCAAAACCACGCAGGGCTGCGGTCCCCTGTGGGCTAACCCTGGGCACGGCTTAACCGCAGCCTGGGACCCACCTCCGGAGCCCCTCAGCACTCGCTGCCGTGCCCAGCAAAGACTTGGAAAACTGCCTGGGACTGAGAGGTTTTATTCAAACCAGTTACTCATCCAGACCAGGAAACCCAAAATCGGAGAAAACCTTGCACAATTTGGCTCCAAAGCTGGAGAGCTCCCCAGCACATACTAAAGCAAAGAAGATGATGGAGGATAGAGATTTGCCATTTCATGGCTTTCTCAGCATGTCCTTTTGGGAGCTTGGAGAGGACCCTCTTGCCCAGGAGCGTTTGAGGGTGGCAGTGTTATTTCCTCTTTTTCGAACCAACATCAGGGAGTCAGAAAGACTAAAACAGGGTCCACTCCATAAATTTAGACCTACTATTAAGTGATTATAAATTGTTGCCCTATAATTGGATCACCGTTCAGAACGTATTTAGGACATTTTAGAGCCATCTCAAATCTAATTTGCACCAGTGCAGCTCCAGGGAAGCTATCTTCATCAGAGTCCCTTAGGATTACAGTTCTGTACAAGATCGGAGCACCATTACAAAACACGCTTGCTCCATACCACTGCTGCATAACGGACTTGGCAGCCAATGCGACAACCACAAAAGACACAACTCCATGTTAAAGTGGAAACACACAATTGTCCAACACTGAATGGAAACACTTCTGCTTGCCAAGCACTGCTGTGCCGAAGGCTACAGGACTGACCGAGCGAGTAGACGCAAGGTGTTCCTGGGGAAACGAGTCGTCTGTGCACATACCCTCCTTGCAGGCTACCTCCACCAAAACGAGGTTTAAGAGGGGAAGAAGCAAGGTGGCACATCGGCAGTGCAGACTACAGTTTCTTTCTCACCACTTTTTCCCAAGAAAACATGCACCCTTGCCTCCACCAGAAAAATCATAAAGAGGTGATTCCCACAGACTTCGGAAAATCATACCCACCGCGTTTTAATTGAAACAACAGAAAAGGCAAAATCCCAAACTCATGCAGTTTGGAGCAAACAGCCTAGGTGTTTGTACCTGCAGCAGACAAGCCTTTCAGCAACATCCCTCCAGCAAAACTAAAAACCTCTCTCCTGGCTCCTTAGACCCTCCTTTCAATATGTTTTATGGTGGAAGAAAAAAAGCAGTCTCAAAATGTTTATAGCCATCCAGAAAGAGGTCTGCAACACCCAGCCCCTCTCCTCCCCCTCGAACCTTCATCTTTGACCTTGTTTTTAGATTTCAGCTACAGCACTGCAGCCACCATTGTATATTAAGTACAGATTGGATTCAAAACAGCTCCCAGTTTAATGTACTTAAGAGGTGGGAACTACAGCACTATCATTTATGCATGGTATGCACCCTTACAGATTATTTACATACGTTTGAAATGGCTGTATAACATGACTGAAATGAAGCAGAAGCCAGGGATGTAGTGTATATATAAAAATAGCATGGAAAGACATAAGGACCACGTTGTCAGTAAATATTGCCGTATAACTACAGACAGGGTATAATACTACTGCCTTTCCAGACTGCGACATATGGTTCTGTGCTGCTTAGCTAGATACCATTTTTTGGTAGGCAAGATTATAGTGGTATTAAAAAAAAGTTATATAGAGAGAAAGCATGCGCTTAATTTCTACATGCTTTAGCATTATCACCCCTATAATTACTTTGTGTAGTTTTTAGGCTCATTCTGTCAGTAGATTTCTACAAAACCACAAAAATCAATAGTATTTAAGAAGTGCTCTAATTTTTCCTTCTCTGACACCCAATACAATACTTTTGATGAAACTCAATATACAGGTTCTGAGAAACAGGAAAGATTCAAGGAACTGCAAAGGATTGTAAAGCAAAATAAACTTGTTTACACTTGTCTATCCATATGTATCACATTTCCAGTTACTCTTGAATGTCCTGTTTTCAAGATTGCACAATTAAATCTTTTCTGTTTATTTATAGTCATAGTTTCAGTAAGTTTAATGCTTAATTTCAGATACTACTGTCCCTTGCTTAGTATGTTACCATTTAGATACAAGCAATAATATACATATGTTGTATATATTGCCATACCTCTATTAGCCACAGAGGCACGGAGATCACCCTCTGCCCCGCAGCTCTCCCCCCCAGGCCAGCCCCACACCAAGCCCAGCACCACACTCACCACATGCCCCATGGCCCTGAAGGTAGCCGTGATAAACATGACTTTCCAGGGCTCCTCCAGGTTCTCGGGAACGGGGGTGTAGACGTAGTAGGCGAGGAGGGCAGCGGCGAGGAAGAGGCACAGCAGCCTGGCTCCCATGTCTGCGGGCACACCTCCTCCCAGACTGAGCGGCTGAAGGGCTCTCGCCGACTCCCAGGAGCTCCGGGCCAGCACACGCATGCAGGGCAAAGTTAATCCTGTGTTTTGTTTGGGTCCTGGCCAGGGGGTGATTTCTCATCAGATCACCCCGAGCAGAGGTTACTCCGCTGTGCGGCTCCGAAGAAAACATGTTTCTTCAGCAAGGCGTTGAGGCACCGGGAGCCGACCGAGCCAGCACTGCAACCCCGGGTCAAACATCGAGGGTCCTACACCCCCATCACCCTCTTTGCCGCATTTGGCAGCAAGAGCCGGCAGGAGGGCTCGGGAGGAAAGAGGCAGATGAAAAATAAGGAACAGAATGTGACCTGTGAACCGAGGGCTGCCACAAGGTGACACTCAAATGCAAAAAGATGTATTGAATATTCAGGAGCTATTGGCTGCTGCTTCATGATGCAGCTGCTCAAACACGGCTCAGCTTGGAGATACCCAGCGGGATCAGACTACAGCAGCACGTAACCCACTGTCATTTCTCAAGCAATAACAAGCACCTCCTGCTTTGGCAAAGCCCACCCTTCGTCTTGTACTAACACACCAAACCAGTTGTGCAATAATACGTTCAGCAGAAAAAATAATGATCTTTTGCAGGGCTTCTGGTTAATATTTGAAAGATCAGATTTAATTGCCACTATTCTCAGGGTTAAGAGATTTCTCTGCATTTCCCAGAGGAAACCACTTCTGCACAGCACAGACTCATAAACAGGTAGTAACAATTCCACTAAGAAAACACTACAGGCACAGGCACACACACACAGGAGAGGTAAAAAGAACAGCTGCAGCATCAAGAACCCTGCTTTATAGATAAACCAAAAAGGTAAAAAGTTCAATTAAAATGCGAGTTACTTCTTCTACTGAAGTTTTACCAACTGCAAAGAAGCACTGCCGCTTGTTCTCTCACGCTGAGCAGCCCTTGGGGATGGAGCATCCTTTGGAGGACCAGAAAGCATGAAGCATCACAGAAGACTGAAAGCTGAACTGTGTGTCACCAGCCCAGATGCAGAGAAGGAGGCGGCTTTAGACAATCTGTCAAACATTTTCTTTACTTAAGTTCTGGGCATCTCCAAAACATTAAGGAGTTTTAAAAATCCAGCTGTGCTATCCTCCTCAGCCAGGACAGGACACCCTGTTCGGTCCTTCTGCAGCATAACAGCTGGTCAAAGCCCAACATCCTTGACACCACGCCAACAAAACCAGGAGAACACACACCTCTCTGGTCTCTTCGCCTGTCCTGGAGGCCAGTGCCAGGTGCTGGGGAGAGGGGCAGGTGAATCCAGCCTGACGGAGCTGAGGTTGCCATGGCCCCATGTGCCAGGTCCAAGCAGCAGCAAGGCTGAGCCTGCATTCCCAGCTGGCACGCACGCACCCACACGTGTGTACACGCAGGGCTGGGCATGCAGATCAGCAAACCTCATCTTCTCTTTTCTACAGCTCAGATCACCCATTTCTCAGGGGCTGGCTTCAGAGGCTGAGAAGCAAAACACAGATAAATGAGCTGCATTTCAGGCAAGACGGGAAGAGAAGGCACAGCCCGGTGAAAAGGAATGGAGGACGAAGCCCTGTCCTCCCCCTGTCCCTCCCCAGGAGCGACACGAGCTCTCAGGACAGCTTGCTCTGCCTGACCACCACGTGCTGTTTTGGCACTGGCAACCAGCATTGAGGAAGATGCGGCCAGTCCTGGAGCTACCACAAAACTGGTCTTCATTTTCTTGCACTTCAGAAACATTTCGCTCTCTTCTCCCATGTCAGTCTCCAGCTGAAGCATGGCTGTGCAGTTACAGCACACACTATGCACTCTCCTTGCCCCAAGGTCACCTTTAGCTTCGGCAAGAGCTCACTGTGCTTACCCTTCAGACGCCAACATCTCACCTCCCAGCAGAGCCAGCCCTCCAGCGAACTGCCCAGCAACCTACCCTAATTCACAGTGATACTGGATAAAGAGAATAATAAATTGAATTCACCATTTACTCAAGGCAATCCTAAAGCATCGGCTTCAATACGGAAGTGCCTGTATCATCACATTTTTATTAGAGCTCTTTCAGTAGAAGGGACCAGCTGAGACAGCACAAGACCCCTCTCAAACAGGGGGATGGGGTGCCAGGTGAAACACATGAACATTAAAATCCAGATCAATTCCATGCAGCAAGTACCCTTCATGTTACACCCCAACATCTAACCCCCACACTGCTGTTGCATTTCAGAGCCCTGCACCAGCACCCACCACTGCCAGTTTGCCATCACATCACATGCTCTCCCACTACCTACTGCTTTTTAAAGCAAACCAACCTTGTTTTGCTGCTTTTCCTGCACATAATGTACCAACAAAAGAAAGTCATGCAGCATGTTCTCCTTCCCATCTTCTGCATTTTCATATATTCCAAGCTACTGGTGTTTCAGAAAATGAGAAAAGAAAAAAAATTAATGCAAACTTAAGTGGACTAAAGCCAGGGTTATAACTGCAGTGGCAAGAGCAGCAGTCTGAGCATAGCCCTGCCTGAAGCCAGCATCCCCTGCAGCCACAGCCGCGTGCTCCACGACACAGATGACCGTGGTCAGGATTGCCTGCCACCGCCTATCGCACAGCCAGGGAAAGACTTGCCCGAATTAGCTCGGACACTGACCTACTACCTCAATAAGGCAGCCCTGCTAAAAATAAGTATTTCGACATCAGATGGAATTTTCAAGCTGTGGTTTGGAAAAGAAATATGTGGGCTTATAACGTACATCCATTTGTAACGGCCGTACCTCTTCACCTCTGTTCTGCTCCTATTGCATTTCTAGTTACTCCACTCTCACATCATTACTGTGAAAGAATCATCCAGGTCAACCAAGTTCTGCTCAAACGGACCCTAAGGAAACGGCTTGTTTTAGGAAAACACACCAGGAAATAAACCTCTTCAAAGCAGAAAGCATTTGCAAGGCTGTCTGGCAAAAAAAGTATTGTCTATCCTAACTGGGAAATAATTGAGTATAACCTGGTTGTGACTCAGCCCTTAATAATGACATAGTTCAAAACATAAGACCTAAACAAACGATTGATCAAAGACTGTAGTACAATCCTCTTATCCACATTTAAGGCTGCTGTTGCCAATAGGAGCTCTTTCTAGAGAGAAAAAGAGAGAGATTTAGGTAAAATCATTAGTATCTGACTTACTACAAAATAATTGTTTTTCCTTGTCTGTTAGTGTAGGTTCAGTGGCTGTACTAGGTCCTCGGGCTCAGGGTTAAGGTACAGCCCTAAAGCAGGAGTACAGAAGTGCCGTACGTCACACTCTGGAAAGATAACCATGGTCTCATTTGGGAGTTTTCATCAGTGAAATGCAAGAGTACTACAAGCTTGTTACATTTCTGTATCAATCATTACATTTATTTCATGTCTACGATTTAATTTTCTGATTCTTCTAGAATACCAAACATCCTTGCAGTTTTAAAACATGGGCCACTTTCTTCTACCAGCTGTAGTGCCACTCCTGCAGGTCACCCATACATATCCATGGGGACAGTTCCCACCTCACTCACCCCACCACTGCCTTGAATTTTCCCTTCGGTTGGTTTGTGGGGTGATAATTTGCATATCATTTGCACTAACCACATGCAACTCTCCAAGACTGATTGTCTGAATGGCTGTCATACCCAGAGCCCGACTGGGACATGTTTAGCAAGTGACGGACGACGAGTCTGGGATCACACAGGACGGTCGCCTGTGAGCGTCCTGGCCCGGGGGCCACTCATGGGCACACCCCGGCTGCTGGGACGGCCCCGCTGTTAAAGATAATTTGATCCTGTGATGACCGCTGTGTTTTTACGCATCGACACTGCGAAGGTCACGTCTTCACTGGGGTACGGATTAACAGCTCACCAAAATAGCAGCCAAGGGCTGGAAGAAGCACGCAGGCTCCACGCCCGAGCACGTTCGTCACACTCTGGTTACCCACCTGGGTGGCAGGGGGTCGGGGCACGCCACCCCCCATGCCTGCCACACTGGCTTGGGGACAGCCAGCCGCCGGCACCCGATCCACCCGAGCAAGGCTCCAGGGGTTAAAAGGTGGAGACACGGGCCTTGAAAGGGGATGCAGAAAAAAATAGCTACAGCCCTAGGGCCAGCCAGCACGGCAGAGCAGAAACTCGTCCCATTTTTGTCCCACCTCAGAGGGAGAGGCCAGATATCCCAGGCACCTCTGCCAGCCACTGCCTCTGCTCGGGGCTGTAGCCATCGTATGGGGACAAAAGGAAAGCAGAAATACTCTAGTTAGTTATGCTATACGCCAAAGGGTTTCTTTTCATTCCAATACAATATTTTAGGAAATAAACTGAAAAGCCACCAGGAGGCAGTACAGCACTGCAGAAGTTTCCCTTTCCACCAAACAACGGTACTCGAGGGCATTCAAAACCCAGTGAGAAATAACAGGTTCTGTTAGTCCTCTCTCAGAAGGGCAAGAGAGACACAGAGACTCCGAGAAGGATGGGAAAGGACACAATGCAACACTGGAGCTAGTAAACACCATCCACGTTTGCCTTCGGTAAAACAAGTTGCAACCTCATAGTAAAAAGCAAAAATTTCTTCTTCTGTCCTTTAATACCTCTGATGGACATCCACTGAACAATCAGTATAGTCAGAACAGCGCGGGGCTGAAAATACTGCTTGAAAGGCAGCAACACCACACCTGCTGTAACCCAGTCTTCATCCAACACAAGAACACACAGTAAATACCAGCTACTTAGGAACCAGCTTAACAATGCAAAACATAAAAGCAAATGAAAGAAAATCCACACCAAACCTAGATATGTAGTTATTAAGAATTTAAGCAATGGATATTTTGTGACTTATCAGGCCATCCGACCCTCAGTGCTAAAATGCTGCATTTTGTTCTGCAACAATCTGAAATGTTTCAACAGCAAATTGTCCTGCGTCCCTGACATTGCATTTTGCATTGCTCCAATGGCTGCATTTCATACCAACAAGTTCAAGAGATTCATGGTACCGTATTGCTTGTCCCACCACAATCAAGTTGTCTTCCAGTCTTTCCTCAGTAAACTAAGGAGGTTGAGGTTCATGACCTTCACCATAGGGGATTAAGACTTCTTAGCACCTCACCCAAAGACGAGGACAAATCCTTTACACGCCAAACTTCAGCGTGTCTGCAAGGGGAGAGAATGAAGGTCTCAAGTAGGGGCATCAGCAGGAGATCAAAGGGTCACCAGACAGGCAAAGTCCAGAAGGACCTTCAGCCCTCAGCCAGGGAAGGGAGATGTCCTGGTTTCAGCTGGGATAGAATTAATTGTCTTCCTAGTAGCTGGTGAAGTGCTGTGTTTTGAGTTCAGTATGCAAAGAATGTTGATAACACCCTGATGTTTTCAGTTGTTGCGAAGTAGTGTTTAGTCTGAAATCAAGGACTTTTCAGCTTCTCAAGCCCAGCCGGTGAGAAAGCTGGAGGGGCACAAGA
>JAVJGG010000085.1:42995994-43007506 GCA_035590195.1 Aviceda cuculoides
GTCCCAGCCCCGCTGCAGCGGCTTTCCCTCGTCGGTCCCCAGGTGCCCTGGGAGCAGGCACGGCTGTGCCCCCCCCGACCAACCCCACCCTTCGGGGATACGCCATAAAACAGGTTTCCCTTGGCCGGGGCACAGGTACCTCAGGCAGTGAGGCCGTGGATCTTCGCCTTGGCAGCTACTGCCATGAGCCGCTGCTTTACTCGCCTGGACCCTGGGCAGCCGAGGCAGCGAGGGTTTGGGGCGAAGGGGAAAACCCAGCGTGTGGCGGGGGGCTCGGAAGGGAGGGGGCTCCTGCTGCAGGAGGGGAGAGCCCCGGCACTGTCACCCTTGTCACTGCTTTGGGTCTAGGTTTCCAGAGCAGACCTGTCCCTGACCAGCAGGTAACTGGAAGTAGGGGTTTGACAGAGATGTGCGAACAGTCAACGTGGTATGAGAGAGAGAGAGCAGAACAAACTGGCTTAGTTAGTTTTTATATCCTTTTTCTGCCCCAAAAGGCTCCTGCATATCTCCACCCATTCACTAGAAAATAGGTTTGAAAAATTTTAGTTTAGTGCTGAATGTACATGCTGGGTTTCACTGGGAATTAAACAGCTTTCAGTTTAAAATTCAGAAGATAGTACTATATTCCACATCACTTAACTAAGCTTCAGTCAGTTATTTCTACTTTTATTTCTTTGTTGTTACTATCCATTCTTTTTAATGATGCTTATAGAACTGGAAATTGGCCTGCTTTTATAAAACGAAGAGTGGGCATTCACAAGATGTTTTGTACAAGAGAATTTGGATATTGTTTTTCCATCTGTTGCTTATTACTGAATTGTAAGTTGTATAAATGGAAACAAATGTCTTATCTGAGAATATATTCATACTCTGAACTGAAAAAAGCAATTCACTGAAACTTAAATAAGCTGAAATTTAACACACACAGTGTTTATGAATACACAACAAGTGTATTGCTTGTCAGGCTCATAGTTCACAAACAAGCTTCGCCATGTCTAGTGCACACGGGCAACTCATGGAGGGTTACAGAAGTGACCCAGCCTCGGATGGCCTGGAGGGTCTGTCTCTCTGCAGAGACGAGTCACAGGAGCCATGTAGACAGCTTAGCCCTGGGTTGTCTGATAAACCCTAAACTGAACAGGGCAGCAGCTGGGCCATTTGAAGAACCAAAACCTGAACTGAGCCTTGAAATCCCTTAACAAATAGTATGCCCTGAGTCTCAATCCAACCACTGTTCACAGTTGCCTAAGGAAGCAAGTTTGGTTTTTTTTTTTTTTAAAAAAAAAAAGCAAGCTGGAGGGTTTCAGCTTCATTTTCAAAGGACAACCTTGTGTACTCAATCACAGACCAGCAAGAGAAAGAAAGATATGGCGAAACTCCACTCAGATATACATAATCCCCTCAGGCATAGTCATACACACTGTTCTGCAAATCAGGGGATAAAACCCCTAAGATTCAGGTTGGAAATCAGGGAGTCCCTTCTCCAACTATACAGCTGGCTTGTGAAGGAAACCCTCCTCCCCCCCTTGACCAGCACACCGGTCGAGGTAACTTCCCTGGGATTGAGAGCCCTCACCTGGAGGGGTACGTGAATGTTGTTCTTGTCCATGCTTTAAGTTTGTAAACATGTGTGTGCTTGTGGTTGTCTGCGAATCACTTGTGGTTGTAATAGTGTACTACTCTTGCTTTTAAAATTGTAATAGTGCATTCCTCCATTGTATCCGTAAAACCTGCAATAGTGGCCTGTCAAGTCTGTAAGTGAAGTTCAAGTTGTTTGCTTAAACCCTGCAGTTAAGTCCTTTTCTGTGACAAGGTGGCAATTCCAGAAACATGCTAGGTTCATAAAAGCATTAAAGTATCCAATAAAACATTTTCTAACTCAGTTTAAAAAGCATATTATCATCAGAATAAGATAACAGAAGTCTTCAAATAAGTCAATATTTTGTTTTAATGTTTTAAAAATAAAATATTGTTTTCAAACATATTACTTTTTACTGTCTGGAAGAAAAGCAGCAATATTTTTGCTTTTTACTCTTCCAAAAATACTGATTTCCAATTTTGTTTTCATTTTCGCCACTGACTTGAAAAAGCAATTTTTTTTTTTTTTCACTTCTACTAAGAGCGTGCAGTCATGAACACTGAACAGAGGGGTATTAAATAATCAAGGCATTTACTTGAATTCCTTTTTCACCTCCTCCTCAATTACCTGAATTCTGATGGGTTTTTTCCATGAACAAAAATAAATCCATTTAAGATTAAGATATTATAAAGGTGAAGTTACTAGTCCATAGCTGATATAGAGACACAGTGAAAAGTGAGAAATTACTGCACAATATACCCGCCTTTCACCAAATACTGAAGAGAATGAGGCAATGCCCTTCTGTGCAGTTGCAACAAACCGTCCTGACCAATAGCAGCTTGGCAAGCGCGACAAAAAGTCCTCTGAAGCTTTGGCCACCGTCACCCTACCACACACAGAGGGAAATATCCTTTGTATCTCCTCCATTTCGTCAGGCACGGGTGGCAAGAGGACGGACTGAGGAGAGTGGCCCGCAGCAACTCGCGCCCGCCGCCGCCTCCCCACCTCCCGCACCCCGCTCCGTGCGACCCCAACCCCAGAGTCCTGTAAGGAGTCGTCCCTCTGCCTTGGAGGGGACACGGGGAAGCAGGACTGTGAGGGCTGTTTAGCTCGTTACCCTGAAGAACGGAGTCAAATAGAAGTCTGCAGCAAACTATATTCATTTTTTCACTCGTCTCATCCATACCTGTTCCTGTCCCAAGTGAAGAAATACACTCAGTGGAGAAAAGCTGCAGAGCTGTTTCATGAGTGCACTATTTCACAAAAGTCATCTCATTCTGAACAAAAACAGCAACTGCTTTGGAGGTAGATCAAGACAGTAAACTCCCTTAACCAAACTCACGTTACACCAGAAATCTGCACATACTTCAAGCTACCTTCGCTCATCTCTGTTCTACCTTAAGTTTGGAAGTTCAAAACAACTTAAGCAGCCCAAACTTATAACAAGAGGTCCGTTTTGCTCACACCTCTAATTTCCAGCTTCTCAATCTTCATGTAGTTTCTCATTATTACAACAATAAGCACAATTCTTTAATTCAGGATCCAGAAGAAGACTTCTGAAAAGTTAGATTTCCTATCCCAGGGGAACAGAGACTGGTAGAGAAGAAGCCTGTGGGACAATCAGCAGGACTCTTACATAAATTTTATCAGTACTACTTTAATTTTAAGTTCAAAGCAGTCATTTGGGAAAGCAGAATGACTGCCTGACAGACTGCAAGCAAGGAAAGAAACCATTTGGTAAGTGTTTTCAGCAAATGAGTGTTTAGATTTGTTTATTCAAACATGCATTTGAATTTATGAATGTACCTATATACACATGTATGCACACAGAAACATACATTTAAGGCTGAATTCTGAAATTAGTTAACACTTTGGGATTGTGGAGTCAGTGGGCGCACCAAGTATGATGAATGGAAGAGATGTTACTCAAGCCAGAGGTCTATACATTTTTCCAATTGAGTTGCAGTGGCATTTGGAGGACTAAGCTGCTATTAAAGCAACAGAGCAGCTCAGAAATGTAATTTCAATAGCAGGTGAGACAAAAAAGCATGATGAAAACCAGAATTCAGTTACTTTTGCTGTTTATCTTTCAAAATGAACACTTTGATATGTTTTTGAAGAGTATATACACAAGACCATATGGAGCTCCCATTTGCTCTGAGGTGCAGGGGACTGATTCTTCCCTGCTGCTCCAGATGCCCAACAAGACCACTGACCTGGGACAGCCCTATTATCCTGGGCATGAGGTCGGATAAATGGTTGCAGGTTCTTTCCTGATAGTATAACCTACAAATTCAGAGAGAGAAGTTCACAGCAATCCTGACTTACACAAGTCCAAGGGGTCAGAAGAGCTGTAAAGTCTAACAAGACCACTCACTCGAATGGGATTGCAGAATGCTGTAGCCTGACTAAACGCACAGACACAGTCTGTCCTGCCAAGGCATCCCTCCAACTCTGCTGGGAACATCCCAGCTCCTCTCCAAACCCACTGTGGAAAGCAGCCAGTGCTGTAAGGCTCAAGGACATGTTGCTCTCACTGCCCCCACTCCCTTTCTCCAAAATTAGAAAAAAGTTAGGAAAACAAGGATGGGGATTTCAACATGATGGAGAGACTCTTCGATGCTGTTATTAAGCAACTAAAGCCACAGTGAACGGGACTATCGGAAAGTAACCCTTTATATTGGATCTGATATCTATTGGAACAAATATGCAGTAGCATCAGGAATTTCTTTGACAAGGAAATAAGAATGGTACGAAACTGTTCATAGCTTGCTTGTACCGATCCAGAAGAGGCAATCTTTGGCCAGCAGGTAAGCACTCAGCAGAAACAGTTCCCAATGTTTCTCCAGCAGATTTTCTTCGTGTTGGCACCTCCTAGAATTTGGCCAGCCTTTGAGTCAGACTCTTCAGCAGTAAAACGAATGGCTTGCAATAAAGCAACTGCTAGAACTCGTTCGCAAACACCCATGCAAATCCATGTGCTTTTGACTCTGCAAGTTAAATGGGAAAGAAACACGCCTGCCAGAAGTGGTGATGGCTCCACAGCTCCTGCTGGCAGCCCCGCAGACACACCGCGGGCTTGTGCGGCGTTCAGAGCACCGCGTCTGCGGGGCAGCGCACCAGAGGTGCTCTGCTTTACGTCTCCTTCAGATGAGCCTGGTGGATACGAACCGATTTCTGCGCCAGCTTTCCTGCTGGTGTAACGCTGTCTGAAGTCAGCACGGCTCTTTATAACCCGCTCTGAAAAATCCACACTCAAGCAGCTGAAATGCAAACCTGCTTTATTCTCCTGCTCTCAGTCCCTGGAAGCTCTGCTTTGGGTAGCAGCGATGACATGGAAAGCAGGGGAGGAGCACGGCTGGCGATACCCCATTCTGACCACATGGACGCACCAGTGCCGTCCTTCATCATAAGCACACCACGCAGGACATCACCACCTGAGCAAACCATTATTCCAGGTACTTTTCCCACTGCCCACGTAAATACAGCCTGTTTAACAACCTGGTGCCAGGACGCCACTCTGTATGAGTCTGTTCAGAGTAAATGCTTAAATCTGAAATTTAAGATTACTCAAAGGAAGCAAGATAGCAAAAAAAGAGAAAGGGGGCCAAGCGTGAGTACTTCCCCAGCAAAACAGCCTTGCTGTGATGGAGCCAAGACTGTCAACACAGATTAAATTGATCAAGGCATTACTACCTCCCTGGAGTTTGTAAAATTAAAGACAGGATAAAGCCACAGTACCAAGGGAAAAAACCTTCAGCTCCTTGACTTATTTCTCTGCATCACATGAAATATCTACAGGAGGATAGATACTTGAAAACACAGCACAAATTGTCTAAGG
Source organism: Aviceda cuculoides (assembly GCA_035590195.1). Lineage (NCBI taxonomy): Eukaryota > Metazoa > Chordata > Aves > Accipitriformes > Accipitridae > Aviceda > Aviceda cuculoides. The sequence continues at coordinate 43,001,415 of JAVJGG010000085.1, forward strand.
TAACAATTCAGCATTTTATTATTTGCAGTGTTTGGTTTATGAAGTCTAAACTCAGACTGAACACCTTCCTTCCAGCAGCCTGTGCATCTGATAATAGAGCTGTACAGAGTTTGAGGTCCTTTGGTTTGAGTGAAAGAGCTCCTGATTGCAAAAACTTTCACTTGGGAGAGGCAGCAGCCAGCCCAGTTTCTCTACTTGGCAGCACTTAGGAAAATGTTATGTACACTTACACAACTACTGTTGGCAGCTGACAAAGGGTATAGGCACTCTTCCTCTCGGCCCCCTGAGCTCTTCACCCCCGAGATTTACACTTTACACAATTAATTTGACAGGTATAAAACTCAATGGTACATATGTTAATTACTATATTTAAAATTGCATTCCAGTAATGTCTACAGTGTGCTCAGCAGAGTCCAAGAACAGACGAAGATGTCTCCCATCAAAGACTTGGTCATGCACGCTAGCTAGTCTGCATTGATCAATACAGCTCATTAAGCTACATGAACAGAATAAAACAGGAGGCACACTCAAAGATTTCAGAACATAAATTAGAACAAAAATTAGTTCAGTCACCGTTCCCCATAAATCTGCTTTGAAGTGAGGGGTGCTGCAGTTCAAGAAGCCAAGGACAGACTAAAGGCATTGCTGGAGCAGTCCTGACTCTACCTGTCTACAGACCCACGCAGCAGTTACCTGGAACTCAACATCAAGTCTGCTTGGGAGCTGAGCCATCAGAGGGGACATGCAAATAGCCTTAGAGATCTCCAGCTTACACTTCAACATCCCCTCAATATCTTTGTTTGCATCCACTTTGAATTGATTAACTCCAGATGGAAACTTAAAACTATATAGCTCCAAAAATATGTGACTTTAGAGCATGAGCTGCCTGGTCAAAGTAAGGGGAATATTAAGGAGTGCGGATAACTATACTTGCTTGTCTAATATTCTAAAATTATTTTGTATTACACATGAGCTAAAAGGCAACATATGGTCCATTGTTCGAATTACAACCTGATTCATAAATAAAGACAATGAATTAAATGGAACATGAAACAAAACATATTGAAAGCATCAGTCCTTGAGCCTTGGTTCTGGATGTGATTTTTCCCATATTAATGCTCTTTTTTTAATTTCCCATTTTAGTTTCACAGGAATGTTTGTGGACAGCATATTCTGTGACACCACAAATCTGACCCCAGTATTTGTCAGCTCTATCAGCCTGTTGCCTACCCTGACCATACCTAACTATATTTTGAATAAGTATGAAAAGCCCATGAAGTGTTAAATTGAAGGTAACAGGGAAGGAAAGATATCTTTTGAAGATATTGCTCTACTAGATAGTATTGCTCACTCTAAAATTCATTACACTACCTGTGCCAAATGAGTACAGTGCCTTAGGAAAAGTGTTGACTTCTGGAGGCATCAATACACCTAGTTGTTTACATTGTGTTAAGAAGCTTACTCTGTACATTTGTTTTGGATTTTAGCTCCCTAGTGCCTGTGTATTGGACCTGTACTGACTATCAAGCTATTCATTAGCCAGCATACTTCAGTTTTCTGAGCTATTGATCAATGACACTGCACAAGAGACTATCTGTGAAGTCATTACATTAATTTAATGAACTTAACATTAGTTTAATAATACAGTGAACCTATTGCTAAAATAAATAAATAAATATATACACACACACCCCCACAAAAAAAACAAAAAAAACCAAAACAAAACCAAAAAAACCCAACCAACAAACATTCTCAAAGGACAATATACCAACCCCTGATCACCACGGGAAAAACCTTAACCAGGAATTCTTTCTGAAGGTTGTTAGCGCTTTCCCCGATTGCCTCAGAGGTTTCAATATATCCCATGACCAGTGCAACTATTCTCTAGCTGAATCTTTACAGCATTTAATATAGACAAACATACAATATTCCTATAAACAGCCATGAATAAAGCAGGCAAAAGCTTGTGCTACAGTTTGGCACTCCAAATCTTGAAGGAAATATAACTAGCAGAAACAATTTTGCTGTCTGATTCATATGACTGTAGACACAATTTGCCCCTCACTGTAAGGTATATTTCATGTTTCCCCCCCAAAGATATTTCTTATTCATATTTCATATTTCTTCCCCAAACATATTTCTTATTCATATTTCTTCCCCCAAGCTGTTTCTCCAGCACCTGCAGGAGAGGTGCCATGTGCGCACCTTTCAGCAGCTATCTGCAAAACGGTGCTCCACCTTAAACAAACAAGTCCTGCTTTACAGAACAAAGACCAAATTTCTGTGCAGACCTCATTTCTAGCAAAGCTTTCTCTTTCATTTTTGAAGCAGCAAATCTTGACTTTCTCTAATTTGTTCCTCTTGTGAATTGGAGAGGGAAAGGAAAACAACCAGGAGTAATTCTCAACAGCTGCTGAAGACACCAACACAAAAGACTCCAGAGACATTTCTTTACGCAAGAGAAGGTTTAGCCAAAGTACCACAAATATTTGGCATTTGTATTTGTAAGAGAAAGGTTAAAGGAAGATAAAAACGTTGGGCTACCAATTATTCATCACCTGAAGTCATACCTACATCAGCTGTCTGCCAGTGCAGTATGTACTCAGACTTTCTATGCCTAGCAGAAAAATGTAGGCTCAGCCAGGGTGAATTACACAACTCTCTCCGAAAGGCTATAGAATCATCTTCTTGATCTTTGGAACATCTTAACGCTTTGAAGAAATACGGGTCACATTCAATTTGTGCCAACAGAAGGTCCATCCTATGATAGCATTTGAAAACCATTATTACCATTATTAAATCATGGAAGGGCTCTGAATGAGCCTGAGTAATTTCCCTGCCCTTAAGAGCTGTTCTTAGCAGCAGCTTTGTGTTACAAAGACTTAACTGCAGGTTGCTGCTAACTTTCAGTCAGAATTAAATTCAAAAGCATGAGAAATTGAGCAGTGCCTGCATGTCCCACAGATATCACATGTACAATGCATTCACAGAACTGGCAAATCTAAAAGATTTCTTCGTGTTTCCACAAAGATTATCATTGTGAAATGCTATTTTCCCAATAAATGCATTTTTAAAGACAATCTCACACTAACACTCTAGTTTTCATTCTCTCCATTTTTTACAACAAAATCATCCACCCAGCTAAAATGAAACACAAAACTTATTTAAAACTAGAACCCAAAACACTCTTGTTCGGGTACATATTTTCTTCTCCCCCTCCAGCTGTTTTTTTCACATGTCTGCGTACTGCCTGCTCTCAGTCAGACCCAGACATACTGGATAAATGTTCTCCCAGCATCTGTGGCCAGGCTGGAGCTGAGGAGCGCTGGAAATCTCAGGGAAGTCCAGGCCACAGCAGTTTGAATAAACTTAAATCATCACAGAAAGTTGGCCCATTATTTGGAACAAACCAGCTGATGTTCACTCATCACAATGAAACATGCAGTAAATGCTAAGGCATTAGGGGAAGTGGAATTGTTCTGAACAACTCTTCCCTTCTCAAACACAGCAGAGACAAATGCCAAGAGTCATACTACACACTGGTAATGCATTTTCTCAAAATACCCTGCAGAGCATTTAGGATCGTGGGTTACTTCTGACTGTTCAGAGCTGAGCTGACCAAAATCCCACTGAAACAATCTCACCAGTGCAATGTCCAAACAAGCAAAGATTCAAGCAAGGTCCATTTGCTCCATCATTCAATCCCCCAAAGCTGTATGAAAACTAGAAGAAAGTAATAGTGAAGGAGGCATAGAATCACAGAATGTCATAGAATTTCACATGTAAAATTCAGCTCAAGTGTCAACCCAACAGTATCAAACAGCATCTACAAATGCAAATGTAAGGCAATGCTACAGTAATTTCCAGCTTTGGATACTATCTTAACTTTCTAACAGCCTAATCATAACCATGAAGTGCTTTAGGGATTTGTGAGCTAAGATTTGCCATGAAATGCAGTCTGGACAATTGCAGGGTGAGTGGTAAGAATAGGAAAATGGTGAGTTTTCGTGTAGTGGTTGTTTTGTCATTGTTGTTTTTTTAATGGCAACTTCTGACCTACTGCAATTTCCCACAGACTAAACAGTAGGTTTTCTTAGAGCTCTTCCTTCACATTTTATTACTTTAGGAGCTGCAAGTATAAAACTGAATGTAGTGACAAGAATTTTCACTACAAAACCACTACACTTAACATGAATATTAAATCTTCTGTAAAGTTTGAAAAAAATAAAGAAATCTTTAGATATTACTTCTGTAAATCCTTATAAATGGGATTTTCGTTCTTTATTTTTATTCCAATTTTACTGCTGACTGAACATAAGGAATTTGGAGAGTCACATTATGCTGTAATTTGACGTCCCTTTTGTAGCCAACCTGCCTTTTCCAAGGGATAACCAGGATTATCTCTCTACGGTACTTTCACAGTCTATCCACTGGCCAGGAGAAAAGGCCAGAGTAACACATCTATTTTCAATGGGAAATGCATTGTTCATTCTCAATAAGTTAGTGAATGAGTATACACGGGGTTTAGCCCCAGAATAATTCTGAGAAATGTTGCAATATCAAATAATTTTAATAAGCATTGAGGACATGGATTTGCAATAACCAATTGTTACTGTTTATTAACAGTAACATGTTCATTACAGAGTCATTTGTTGTGTTTTTGTAACACCTACAGTGCCCAGCTGGTTCCAGGGCTGCTGCAGAATTTCTGCACGGTCTCCAGCAAGACTCAAGATCCTCAAGCCAAAGCTGAAGTGACTTCAATGCATTTGCAATTGCAATAAGTCCATAATTTCTGTGGCTCAGGTTTCTCCATTACAGCAGAGCCAGTCCCCCTTCTCACTGTTATGAAGTGAAAGCTATTTGTAATTATAACACACTAAAACCTTCAAAAATATAATTTCTGACTAATAATAATAGTGCAAGCTAAGCAAGTAACTCAAACCACTTCTCTAAATGTCTCCAAGACTCTGCATTTTGCCTGTGGGAAAACGAAGACAGGAATGGGAAGTGACTTGCTGATTTGCACAGACCAAGTAAAAAAAGGCAAATCTGGATGTCAGTACCTGCTGACTTCCAGGCAGTTTTCACTCCCACAGCTTAGACTGCTTTGTGACCCAGTCAGTACAAAAGCATTGTGGAAAGTGCATCCCATAGTTCTCGTGTAGAAACATCAGAAAAGACACAAGAGAATCAGCGGCCATTGCCAGTAACTAACACAGCTGAGTAAAATACTCAGAATATTAACAAGACCGAAACAACTGCTAAGATTTGACTAAGGACTGGCCAAAAAGGACTGACAAAAAACTTCACAGAAATAGTCTCAGAATGTGAACGGTGTCAAAGATTAAAGACCCATAACCCTTATTTTTAAATAATCCCAGTGATTAGCAACCAGCTGTTCTTGTCTCAGCCCATCACAGGCTAGCATCCTTCAGCAAGCTTCTTGTAACATTTTCATTTATGACATAATGTGCAATTATCACTGAATTCTGCATCCCTCACGCTCTCCGGGACGCAGCGGGGAGCAGGAGCTGGAGGTGCACAGCAAGTGCTGCCTCCCAGAGAGGCTGCTGGGGAGGCCACGCAGCCGGGGGGCACAGGGGAGGGGGGCGATCTCCAGGTCCTGGGAAAAAAGGGCTCCTTGGAAGCCGACGTTAGGTATGTTAGTCTGGGGCTTCATCCAGCTTTCACAGGAAAGTGTACCCGAGGTCAACCACACACTGCAACGCAGTTCACACATAGTGAGAGGGCTTTTCACCCTCAATAAGCAGCACACAACTGCCAGGTTTTAAATCCAGATTGAATCTAAATATAGAGTAATTCTGAGTGACACAGACAATACACCTAATTTTGAAATAAAAATATCTTTGTCTGCAGTTTTGTTAACGCTAATTGTCTTGGTTTGAAAGACAGGTGTCTGCCAAGGAAGGCAGGAGCCCCCTCAGGAATGGCAGATGCAACCCCCCTTCCCTCCGAGTTATTACAATTTTGAAATCAAGGAGCTTCCAGGCCAAGATGTGGGAAATAGGAATAACAGTTCTTTACTATAACCAGTCAAACAAACAACAACAACTATTACAGTAACCGCA